>JAQIWX010001198.1:0-11163 GCA_034696785.1 Lepidocyrtus cyaneus
GACCAATTTATATGCAATGCGGTTAAGTAATCATTCTCTCAACCCAGTTCCGATAGCTCTGGCTCAGTTTAAAATATATTTGTTTGTCACAATTTGTTTCAAGTTTAGTCATTTTATCTTTGCTTATAAGTTCAGATAAAAAATTGTTTGCCATTTTTCGTTCACTGATAATAATGACAAAAAAAAGATAATGATATTGATGATACAAATTATGTAACAGTGCAGAGTTTAAAAAAAAATTCCCAAGTCCGTATCGAGATGTACACAAGTTATAATGACAATTCAAAGTATGACGCTCGCAGACTACTTAGTCATACACTAGGCTGATCGGACATATATGTTGCGTAAAATGCGTAATATTATTTTGGAGACTTGGGTATGTGCGGCAGTTTAACCGAGCTTCAATTAAGGAGGATATGCAGATAAGTCAGAAAAATTCTCAAGGCTACTCGTTTCTACTCTTTTTGTGTTTTGTGTAAGTCCACATGGCAACAAATAAATGTAATTAGTTAAGTCAATATTTAACTTCATCCATCTATGCATCCGCTCCAGCACTGTTCCGCATAAGATAGCAAGGACCAGAGATAATTTTTGAAGCACTTAATTGTTACTCACCCATCATGAATGGACTCTCGTCTTATCATGACTCATGTGGATAGAATTTTTGGTAAGAAACAGCCTATATAACATGACAGCATGCATAATATACTGTACCGAATACCGACTGTTGATAAGAAGGATATACATTAGGATTTTGGTTGCATAAGTAATTGATTTTTGATGAAGGCAGATGATTAATGGCAATGGCATGGTGACATCGGCAATCCGATGTAATTCGGGAAAGTTGAAATGACAAAAATAGTAGGTGGTGAGGCATGGTGTTGCAATTAGTCATTTAGTTTTGTCTGATGTCAAACATCATCCATCTTCTCTGCTAATCCTATCCGAGGGACACTCAAGTGCATTTTTATTACGTATTATTGATGATGATGATAAGTAAATGAGTCACGAATCAATAATGAACTAAATTATATTACTTAATAATCGGAGAATGTGTCAAATCAATATATAGAATTGCATAAGAAATCAATGGGATTGAATGGGAGGCCGACTTGTCTTATGATACCCCAATAAGTCCTCATTAAAGAAACACAGCTATATTCATGTTATTAGTCACCGTTCATGTTTCAACTTTTTTGAAACACGAGATTTATTTATCTAGTTCAGTCGAGCTTATGTATTATTATTAACGGTTAACAATTCATTTGGTTAAAAAATACATATTTAATTTCATTGGTAAAATGTAACAACTCATTCAGCCCAACATCAAAAAACCATTGCCCTCTCCAGCTGCATTATTATATCGTAAAAATTTGACTAGAAGGCGGCCTCAAGGAGGATTGGTTGTGGTTTCAAGTCCGATCACGCCCTTCCTAACAAAATATTTTAAAAGAGGATTTTTTTTATTGTGCAGATAATTAACAAAACTGTTTTCCAGTTAACTATACACATCTTGATAGTTTAACATATACATAATATTTAGTTGAAAAATGATACTATAATTAATAATGTATAGTATATGGTATAGTTAAATTTGCTTACAATTGAGAGAGGAGAAACGACGCTTGGGATGAGATCCACTGCTTGAGTTCCCACCACCATCACAGCAACATGGACAGTCCCTTCGAAAATGTTGAGTTAACCCAGAGATTGCACCTGAAGACATTCGGGTCATCCTGGTAGTACTGACCAACAACTTGGCGACTTGTTTCTCTTCCTCCTTCTTCCTCGCATTAAAGTTGGTCTGTGGGGCTTCATTTTTGGAACCTTCCTCCCTCTCTATCTTTTCCATTGCTGATAGAAATCGAGTCGCAAAATCTTTGATCTTTTCTACGGTGTCTCCCGGACAGAGTTGCTTCCCACTGAAGAAGTCCTTATCTTTCTTGACGACTAGGTTACTTGACTTCCCTTCTTCAGCTTGAGGAGGAACTCCACGTCGATCAGCCTCCCTGAGAAAAAGGCGGGCACAACTTCCCATCACTGCTGGGGCTTGAGGGGCTGAGGAAGGACCACTCTTTTCGACTTCACATTTCTCCATTCTTCCAAAGCTTACTTTACTTTAGGGCTTACGCTGATCTTTTGACCGACTAGAGACTTCTCCGACTGGCCTCAGCAACCAAATCAAACTGACTGCCAACGTCATGCTTCTCATGCCCTTTATAGGGTCCATCAAAATAGTCGTAATACTTAATCCAATTGTCACAATCAACAAAACAGAAAAATAAGTCGAGTGAGTGAGCGACAAGAATATATATTTTACATACATAAAGCCATGTTCTTACTGCCTTGCCTTTTCTTCTATAGAACAAGAAACCCTTATCAGCTTATCCCTCAAATCCTCATATTATTCAAATTTTGTCGAGCGAGCGAGTCCAATCTAGCCAAAAAAGGTTCGTCGAATGAATGAATAATAAAAGTCTGTTCTTCTCCGCTCCCAAAGTCTCACTTTCGATGTTTGGAGTAAAATTGATTTTCTTTCTTTTTCTATGCGTGCCTTATTCTCTTTTCTAATTTAGTAAACAAGTAGTTGCCTGCTGCATGTTGCATTCCCGTTCCATTTTTAATGGTGTCGTGCAATTCGTACTGGTAGTGCATAGTGAAACTTTGCTTATCTAATCCTCATAAATACAAATATAGGTAATCAAATCAGTCTAATCAGATAAATGCAAATATGATTTGACATTTATGCAACTTTTCTAGCTCGGTGGGGATCCCTTAATTTTCCGAAATCGTGTATAATAGTTTCATGACTATAATGATGCTGATACGGAAAAGCAAAACAGGAAAAAATGTATGTACCTATATAACAAAACCAAAAACAATCTTCACAACGAAACGGTAATATGCTGAAGTTGTGAGTAGACAGATGCATAAACGATATGCATAAATCCGAAATTGGATAGGAAATTTTCACTTTGTTGAAGGTGAGTTGGTTTGGGCCCTCCATCCTAGGTTTCTCCCTTGCTATTAGATAGATAGATGAGGATCATCGTTCGTTCTAGGGATTTCCCTTTGATATCATATATGCATGTAGGTATGTAAAATAGCAGCTTTAAGTAAACTGGTGTCAGAGGAAGACATCTGAGTTAACTTTGCTCCATTAAATGTTATCTTCGTTTCAGTTAAATTTTACATGCCGATGCCGACTTGGACAAGACTACACTTGCCACATCTTCGGAAGTCGGGGCTGGGCCCATTTCAGTTACCAAGATGAAATGAAATGAGACCTTCGCGTTGCTAGGCTGCTTCAGTGGAGTTAATAATGTTTTTTTTTCGTTCCTCGAAGAAAAAAATAGCTACGATCGCCCATAATCATTCATCATATCTTCCACATCATCGCTTTTTATTACCATATACATATCATGCAAAGGGTTTGGAACTTTTCTGATCTTTTTTTTTACCCCTCTTCAATTAATTACAATACAAATAACAATCAACAATAAATCCTTTACTACGATAATCATAATTAATTACTTGCTAACTCTCCTTCCTTTTTACACTTCGTATTCGTTTAAAATCTTAATATTATATTTTAATATTACGCAACAAGTACATCAAAAAAATAATTAGCATTTCTATCCCTAAAATTCAACAACAAAAACTACTCACTATTCGAAATCATCTTTTTTTAATAATTTTCATTAATTTTAAACAGCTATTTTTTTGGCTTAAAAATTACAAAATATATATTTTTTGTCAAATCATCAAATTTAACTTATTGAGAAAAATTGAGCAGAAAAAAATAAACGGCAAACAAAAAGTTAAAAACGTTAATTTGGTTTTCCGTAATAATTAAATATATGTACAAATGCATTTTACAACTTTGTCCAGACCAGAGAGAAAATATAACTATTATGTATAAACTTTTCAGCTCTAATTTTTGTAGACATTTTATTTTTTTTACAATTAATATGTACAGTTTAGTGAAGCAGATATACCCCCGAAGGCTATCTAAATAGTTTTTTTTTCTTTGTTTAACCAAAAAAAAACAATGATTTACTTGATAAACCTCTTTCAAGGAAAAATAATTATAGATGATCATCATCAGTCAAAATATTTAACATGACGACTTTTTCTCACACACCCGCACACCTCGCCCTTTTTTGTTTCACAATGATTTAGGGTAGACGACTAAATAATGTACGTTATTAAAAAATAAGGGTCAATAATACGAAACTGTAGCGATCACATTTTACTTTTATGAATAGATTAACTATAATTGAGAGCAAATTGAAGACGGATTAGTAAAGCCCACAAATATAAATAATTTTATATAGCTCATTAAATGATTTGGAGATGGGGTGGATGATGGAGAAGGTGAGGGTGTGATTGATGATAAAAAAAATGGGAATGACGATGGAGAAGGCGAGGAAAGGTGGGGGGATATTTTGTTGATGTTTCTTCGTATTTACCTCCATAAATGATTTGGTTTGTTACATATTTAAAACTTACAATTAGGTATAGTTATCTAATGTAAAACATAACAATAATGACATGACGTGACTTCATGAAAACTAAAAAAAAAACATTTAATTCTAACAGCACTTGCGGTAAAGTGTGAATAGACATTGTTATACACCATATGTTTTGTGTTTTAAATTATATTTAGATTAAAAGTAGTCAATATAATTATTTATGTACTTGTAGGTATATCTATACTTATCGTTAGTTAGTTAATTACACATATTTAACAATGGACTTTGTTCAGTTGTACATGATTTTAGGATGATGAGATGGTGATGCGAAATTAGGATTGAGTGGCTTCCAGTTGGTGGCATTGTAGCCAAATTTGTAGACCAAGCGACGACCTAATACTGGCTCAAAAACGTGGCTTTTGTAATAGTATCTGGAATGGAAAAGGGGAAGCAGTTGATTAGAGGGAGCATTAGAGATTTGCAATTAGTTACGACTAGTATTTTTTAAATACTCTTTCAATTGTTACCTCATTGCTCTGCTCAACTTCTCGTATGTCATTCTCGGATTACCCTTGATTTGACCCCACAGTTGGGCAACCTTTTCGGAGTTGACAAAGCGGAAGTGGCCCTCCTCATGATTCTCCCATTTGACCAGACTCGGGCAATATTCTGGGTTTTTGAGGAGATCTCGAATGAACTCCCAGAGACGGCCGGTTTTCTTTTCTGAAAAAAAATGAAAAAGGTTTAAAAAAATTCTTAAAAGATAAGTGGAGTAATAGGAATGAGACTATTTTGATGGAAAACGTTTTCCTCACCATTCCGTTTCAATTTTTTGTCCTTTTTTGGAGGTCTCCCCACTTTTCTTTTGGGTGGGGAGACATGGGTTATCTCGTTAAGGCCTGAGAGGCTTCCCCCGGAGGATTTCGATTCGGAGTCGTTGTCCGTGTAGGAGATGGAGTCTGCTTATAAAAAAAAATTAGATTACAAAAAAAAACATTTTTTAACAGAAAATTTCTGTATTCCCTATTTTTTTACCTGAGGTAGATGGAGATTCCCCTTTCCGGAACAATATGGAGTAGTCCCCCGCTTCACAATGGAGATCATCCCATGTCGAAGAATAGTCTTGGGGATGAGGTGGGTGGTGATGGTGGGGATTATGATGATGGAGAGTGTGATGACTATGTGGGTTATGATGGGGATGATGGGATAGTACTCCATGAGGAGGAGGACAAAGCTCTCCTAGAGTCTCCCCTCCCAATGAATAAGGATTAGTACCGCAGGGACAGCCTGGCGAACACTGAGCACCACCGTGAAGGCTATGAGGATGATGGTTGCTCATGTCGAGGAGGAGAACTCCATTACTACTGTCATGACATGGGGTGCTCATCCCCGATATATTTTGGAGGGTGGAATGAGGTGGGTGAGGGTGGTGATGGGGAGGATGTTGAGGGTGATGGGGATGTGATGGATGCTCATGATGATGTTGTTGATGATGATTGTGATGGCCATCACTTGTCATGTCAGAGATGAAGGCGTCATAGCCACCCTCCTGGAAAGCGTGGGAGGTTTCGGTCACTGAAATTCAAATTTAAATTAAATAAAAAGAAAGTTTTTTTTGTTTTTTTTTTAAATATGCAAATTTTATTCTCTCTTCACTTTTGTGAAAAGGCGGCTCCATCCCTCCATGAAATCCTTCGAGAAGATGACATTCCGCGGTCCCTGGTCCATATGGATCCCCCAGTGAAGGCAGCGGATGCAGGTACGATGAGGTTGACGATGTAGTGGAGGAAGAGCTCGGGCTCGATGAGCTCGTCGTGGTCGAGCCAGGATATGAGCTGGATGTCCTGCTTTGATCCGAGTGACTCTGTTGGGAATGCTGATGTTGGCTTTGGTTCTGATTTTGATTCTGATTATGATGATGGGATGAAGAATCCCCTGTATGATGAATTATTGTTGTGGGGGAGGAACAACCCCCTCCCCCATCAGGTATCTCTCCTTGGTCGTTCCTCAAACTAGGTTCGATCAAGTCCATTATATCCGTCGTTTCTAGTTTCGTGGGGGGAGGATGATCCATCTCATTATCCCACATGCCGATGTAGCACTGTCAAAAAGAATAATAAAATAGTCCCCTTCGTTCACAACACGTTTTTTTCTTTATCACTTCCGGTTTATATACACGCTTAGTAATCCTCACCTCTGAAAGTATATTAACTGGCGCCACCGGACTAAGGGATGAGCTCATTTTCGAATCCAACATGTTGAGCTGCGCTCCCAGACTCTGGTAAAAACAATTAATTTACATTTGTTACAAAATCTCAACTCACATTTTTTTATCAAAATTAGTACGCCGGAATTTAAAATTAAAACAAACTGACTATGTGACATTGACAGCGTGTGCACGTTGCCCCTACCTATATTGCCTGCTTATTTCTACCTTGTCTCAGGATGAGAGCATGCATGTGACTAAACTGCCATTAAAACTATTTTTTCTCCATCGATCAAAAATCAAAATTCATTCCGCAGTCATACCCTTCACTAACATTCACACTAACGTTGCTACTAAGATGATAAAAGTATTATGACATAGCTTGGTTTAAAAACCATTTTTTTACAAATTAATACGTATAGCCAGCACAATATAAGTACGCTTCCAACCAACTCAACTTAACCGGAAGTTAGGTTAGACTTGACCACATATACATATTCGTCAATACCATCCAATTCAGAATTGTGAGTATATAGCTTGTAGACAGATCGCCTCAGAAGTTGACGGTTTATTTTCCAGAGTAACGCAATTTATTCTAAACATGGTTCTATAATAGAATTTGCATTAGTCCACCTTTAAATTAACTAAAATTAACAGCTCAGGATTTGTTTCAACCGAACACTCTACCTCCACAGTATCATTAGCATTATGTCAGCTTTAAACCATACATAACTGCCGAGATATGGAATGACTCCCAAAACCAAATTTTTTACGTCGTACTTTTTTCTCAGTTTTTACTTCCTCCTTTCCTTGTTTTTTTTTTGGTCAGGGAAAATCCCACTGGGTCACCGTATTAATTTATCCAAAAACACATTTGGCGTTGACGGCGAAGTTCCGTTCATAAAAAAAATGAGGTATGACACGAGTTTCTCGAGTTCAATCTGCCACGAAATTTAATAAGCAGCTTCTAAAAACCACTGGGGTGACAGAAGAGTGACCAGTAACAATAAATGTGACTTTCGCGAGAAAAAATCGCTGAGCTCAAGCTGGACCCAAAAGCTGATTGATGATGATGATATGATGACCCTCCACACGATCATTGACATTGGAGTTCGAGTGAAGAAAAAAAAACCATCCATAGATGGCCAAAAGAAAGTTTAATGGCCCTGTCCACATCCACCGGTATAATAAGAAA
Source organism: Lepidocyrtus cyaneus (assembly GCA_034696785.1). Taxonomy (NCBI): domain Eukaryota; kingdom Metazoa; phylum Arthropoda; class Collembola; order Entomobryomorpha; family Entomobryidae; genus Lepidocyrtus; species Lepidocyrtus cyaneus. Next base: position 7,877 of record JAQIWX010001198.1, read on the forward strand.
ACCATGTCTCATCATTTATCGTGGATCGGCGTAATAATATCGACCAACTTTGAATGCCAACCACAATTTAGATATATGGCCAAGAATTAGGCAAAAATTACTAATTAGGAAGAGGAGCAAGTCTGGCTAATTGCTCTACACAAAGTCTATGGAGAATCTTAACCACGGACACTTAACTGGAGAGATATGTAACAACATAATCTGGAATGTGATCCAATTATGATGAGATGACATCACAAAAGTATCAAGTATCATACAACTTAGCTGCCTGTGGTGGTGATTCTAAAATATATGCTAATGACAATGATATGCCAAATGATATCCACCTCATTGATTACCAGCGAAATGGATTTTGAGATTTCATGAATGAGCAATGTGTATGGGTAATTATTTCAGCGAAGCCTGTATGGATGCTGAAGTCTCATTTCCCTCAATGACCGGCGGACAAATGTTTCAGTGAAAAATGGGACATGGTTTATTTAGGAGTTTACGCAATAATGACATGTCATTAGTGCAGAGCTAACGTATGAACTGCCTGAACCGCTACACCTCACCTGTTTAACTTGTACGGATGATGCATTAAACTTTATTTGACTTTCCAAAAATGACAAAATAGTATTTGCATAAACATTTCAGCTTAACGTACTTCATTCATTAAAGAAAGCCAGCTGGAACAAAACCACGAAGCAATGATGAAGAGTTACTGGAGGGTTGAATCGTTGAATGAAATTTTTATGCTTATACGTTATAGATTTGTGTAGTTTTGCATGGTCGGGATGTTTCATGCATGCATACGAGATTTTCTAGTTATTCACAGATCCAGATCAAAGTAAACGTAGTATCTGACTGATAACACTAGATGATGAAATTGACTTGACACATGAGCTGATTACAGTAACTTGCTACAAAATTTGCTAGAGCTTTGAAAAGCTTTGCAATAAAACATAAATTTCTTCATGGTCTGCGTAAGTTACGGATCTACCGTATATATTTATTTACATATATACTATGCCAAAGTGTCATGCATATCGCCGATTACCTATTACATTTATTTATATATTTGGTTTGCATTACCTATTATTTTAACTTCAGCTACACATATTTATTTTTCAAGTGTAATTTAATTTAGCAATAAATAGTTTGGGTGGGAGGGGGAATGAGAGACAAGCAAGAACCAAAACTTTGCATTCATCCCATCTTCAAAAGCAAGCTGGGTATATGTGTAAGAAAGTGCATATGTCGTAGGTGCAAATTACAAATCGCGTCTGTAAATTTACTTTAACTAGTTGAAAAACGTGAACAAATTATGCATTGATTAATCCGCAACTGTAGAAAATCAGATTGATATTTATAACTTAATGACTCATTATAATAAAAACATTTTTAAATATTAACAGCTAGCCATGTATTTCTTTTAAATTTCAATATGACATGCGTAAGTAAAGACCTCCTTACACCTATTTTTAAGCAATATTTTTCTCCAGTTGTATCCTCTTCCTGGCGGAGCGTGGTTTGGTTAGGTTTCATTTCCATACATCTTCTTCCCACACCTACCTTACCATAAAATGGACCACTTTACACTGCTGCGCTGCCAACCAGTCCAATACAATATGACAGCACCCAATTAAGTTTAAACAACAATTTATTTACTTCCGTGATTCTACTTTCCTCTCCAGTTATTATTCTTGAGGTTTTACGTTTCCTAAGTAGGACTTAATGGTAGGCGACTTTTCTTCAATTAGATATATAATTTGACATGAGATAATTTGCTAGCCCAGTTTTGCATGTACATTTGCATAGGTATCGATCATTTTTTTTGTAAGTCACCTACTTTTTTTGTTAGCGTCACACATGACATAACCGTCTAGGACCTACTTTGATTCCAACCATGGAATCTGAATCTTGGTTTTGCTAGGTAGCTTCCGCTTTCCACACTAAACAAAACCAATCGATTTTCTGCTTTTACTTTTTATTCCACAAAAGAAGCAGCATTCCAACTTATAGATGTTACGCAATGAGACAATCATCTTATTTTTCCCATCATCATCCATATCCCACACTATGCTATATTTCTGGACGAAAATTTGTTGAAAAATATGCAATTCTATTTTACAACTGGACTGTAATACTCAAAGCAGATATTTATTTATGATTTCCCATTACCCTTCTCTCCAGCGAGAAATCGAGTATTTTTATTCCCAATTTTACCTTTCGAATGACCTTGACGGAACCTCTAAGACCTGTTGGACCACTAAACTATGCATAGAACGATGGACTGCCACACAGAAAAATCCATCCATTGTTCATTTATTTAAAAAAAAAAAGAATGGTAATCCTAATCCTGAACATAAAGAAAACTGGACAATGCAATGGTCAGAGAGAGAATCTTCTTGGTCTTAAATCATGGCATGACTCAAGTTATATTGTAGTCCATGCTTATCCAAACGCAATAATAAGTAATTTCATTCATTCTGGAGCTCTGTTGATAACCATTCTATATTTCATATAGCGCATACATCTTTTTTGAGCGTATTTCCACCGAAAAATCTATTTTTGCATGATAAAATGATAAATGATGATGATGGTATGATGTTGGTGATATGCATCCCTGCATAAAGCGTAGTAACCAGAAGAAAAGGTGCTTGTTACACCGCCCCGTTCCACCTTTCTACCTTTTCATGTGTAGGTCAGTCAGTCAGTTAGTTAAAGTCATTTAAAAAAAATAACCATGCATGGATCATCATCATCATCCTCATATCATGGATCTTCTCCATGGATGGGTTCACCTCGATTCTAGCTCTAGCTCTGGCTATGTAATTAAACCTTGATCCATGATGCCTGTTGTCCTTCCAACTAGAAAAAAAATCCATTCCAAAAAATTCAAACAAAGCTGATTGTGAGATTCTGGAATAGCTGGATTTTGGATTGTGGGGGCTGCTGTCTTTAACTTAACTACATGTAAATAGGCTCATACACTCTCTCAACTCATTTACTTGGAATGAAGATGGTGATGAAGCCAGAGAGATAATGATAGATGATGGTGGTGGTGCTGTTGGTTCTTGCGATGTTGAAGATGATGCAACAACAACAATGAAAATTTATGCTTGCGTGCCGAGCTCAACAATTTTTCTCAACTTGGAGTTCCGTGTGACCAAAAGACCTGGATATTTTTTTCAGTTTTGGCTTAGCTGCTACGTGTATGGAGCAATCAGTAGAGCAATCATAATCATCATGAAGACTGGAGACTATTTAGACAAGTTCATGTCTTGATGAAGACACATGGTTCA
>JAQIWX010001199.1:0-11162 GCA_034696785.1 Lepidocyrtus cyaneus
AGTTTTGAAATAATTGGTGCAAAACAAAAGAACTACTTTTAATTTTGTTGTTGAAAAGTTCCATTTAAAAGTATGCAGTCTGACTGGGCCATAGAGTAAGAATCGCCCCGGTCACTTCAATAAGGACTTTATATAATAGATAAGGTTGACAGATAAGTACATTGTTCCTGTATACGTAAGCACAATATTCCATTATATTCTTAAATCCGTCAGTCAAGTTCTGAAGAACATTATTTATTCTTAATGTTCATCCTACTTTCTCCCGTTAACTTGATTTCTCAAGTCAAAAAGTCATTTTCCTTCCTCAATTCTTCCGGGAGTTTGCCAAAAGCGGGGCATTAGTATTCAATGAATTTTTAAATATAGACAAGAAGACAGCAGGGAAGAGTAATGTTGGAGGAATCGAGAGACTTCTAAGGAACATTTTAGTTGGATTGCAAAATCTTTGTGAATTTCTCCTCCAGCCATGCCATGTCATAAAATGCCAAATGGACTAATTGTAGTGCAAATGTGATTAAATCACCTGTCAGACTCCATTGTGCCCGGAATGGCTGCAATGACGTTGTATATAGTACTGGGCTTCGCTTCATTAAAAACTCTCATTCGAATTGTTCCATTTCCTGTTTTAGTTCCGCTTGTTTGTATTTTTGGACCACCGAGAAAATACGGGATGCCTAGGCCACCTTGCCATTGTTTCGGTGCTGCTGTGGTTGCTTGAAGTGTTCTATAATGGAATAGGGGGAGAAGGAAAACCAAAACGAATTAGCATCTTTTCTTCCCACAACGGAGAAAGTAAGGTGAGGAGACACATGTTTATCTCTTTTCACATAAAAAATTGAATACATTCTTCTTGCTTGCCATCCTCTCACTTTCAATTGTGCTTTGGTAGCAAAAACATTAATAACTAAAAAACTTTGTTTCTGATTAAATATTAAACATAAAGAGAGAGAGAGAGATGATGCTACTATTGAATTAATTATTTTTAATGTGTTTCTATATTTCTCCTCGTATACATCAAACGCCTTCACACTGTTCTGAGTAAAAATATGCTAACGAAATGGAAAAGAGCACGGACGGAGGAGAGGACAGACTCCCCAGTATTTTGGCAAACAAAAAGTTCTCCCGGCTAGCTTCAAAGAGTAAATAATAAAATTGAAAGTATGGTCTTATGAAATCCCTCGGAAATCTACAGCCACAATATGGTTTTTTTAATGTAAATAAGTCCCAAAACAACAAGAACAGAGCCAGCCATAGACAATAGCCAACTTATATAAAGTTCCCCCTTAATTGGCAAACTTTTAGGCTTAACTTACCCAAGCAACTTTTTCGCATCGTTGGGACTTATGGTATGGCATGGGATACTCCAGCTTCCTTTGTGCTTCTGAAAATTGAGAGATTTTTTTTTGTACATGAACAATATCGCTTTCTCTTCTTCTTAATTAGTTGTGAAAGGTATCTACGTATGCTGATGCTGGATAAAAAACACCAGAACAATACAAAATACAACTTTTCATATACAAAATTATACAGTATGCATGCTTGTTGAACAACGAAAAAAGGGAAACAAGGACACTTTTAGGAGTGGAAATACCTACAAGGTTTTTATATCATAGATAACATGCGAAAGAGAATATTTTATAATATGTGGGGAGGCTACATGAAACAGGATGAAAGCAAGTTGTTAACTTTGCAGTCTTTACCTGGAACTCATGAACTTGGCCAACCGTTAATATTGAAGCTCGACGAACAGCTAAGCTTGGGAGGAATGGTCCAAACTCCTGTGGGTCTGGGTAGAAGATGACTCCCTTCAATCCAAAAGCCATGGCATTGGTAACCTACCAAAAAAAGGATACACGTTCTCATTCAAAATGAAATGATAATGAAAGTACGATATGCCCTACATACTACACTAACTATACCCACAGATATGAAACTCGGGCCTGACAAGGGATTCTAGAATGCCGTCTCATGCATAAAATTTCTCCTGTGTGAGTACTAATTGTGGGGTATACATCAATTCACAACAAGCCATGACATACATGACAAGGAGCCGTTTTCAAATTAATCTGATAAAACTTTGTGAAAAAAACAGCGCTTTCAAGCTTTCAAGTTCCTTTCACTTTCATCCTATCTAATGTCATGGCTGTGGCTGCTGTACCTGTCTTTACCAAAAGCCATCCCATCACAGTGAAAGCCTTTCATGCTCAAAATTTCTAAGTACTTGTGACAATATTGACTTTGGGAGATTTTTTATAATCTGGGTCTCTCGCTGGGGAAGATAGGAGGAGGGCTAGCTCGGCTCTGTATCATGTTCACTTTAATTTGAAATTCTTTTTGAATGCACATGAGATAAGGAAAAAAAATGTTTGCGCCCAGTATAATAGGTTTTAGTTAAAGCATAAATTTTGGACATGAAAATGACACCGAGATAAAAAAAAAACTTCAGAATGTGGATGAATCAGAGACGGAAGGATATAGATGGACAGTTGAGTGTTGGAGGAAATAAACTTCACTCTTGTGTGTTTTGTTATGTTGATGGTAATTCGAAGCAGGAAATGAAAAGTTATCCTTTAATATGCTAAAAAAAGTGTATCCTGTTTGGTTTAGGCACAGAGCATACATGTCTGTTTACTGAGAAAAGTTATTCTTCTCCACTTCCATTTCACTTGTTTACTTCCTTGATGTCCTATGGATCGGCTTGTTGTAGTTATGGCTTAGAGAGAGTCGTTTTTTTAGACGTTAAAAAACGAAATTGCTCTTTAACAGTAAAACCTTACCTCTGCCGCCTCCAGTATTGCATTTAGATTGTTAGACAATGTGCTGTATTGTACTTGTGTGAAAGCCTTTGAAAGTGAGCATGGAAGTGAAGCCATTCCTGAAAAAGGAAACGCATTCATTCCTCCTCCATTCCAATTCTCCTGCGTGGCGTAACAAGCGGAAGCGTTTAACATCATCCCAAGTGTAAATGAGGCAAAACCTCTATTGGAACGCATAAACTTTCATTTTTATGTCTGTGTTGTTGGCAAGTACTACTTTCCATAGACTAATATACATAACATGAAAATGAACAGGCCCAAAAGTATGGGATACCTATACAAGGCTGCTGCTACACATTAGAGCCTCGTAGATTTCCAGCTTCCTTTCATTTGTTACTTTCATCTGATAAATTTTGCCAGGAAATGCACACCAGTAAACAGTATAAACCAATACGTAAGCATTTTCTGTATGTGTTTTTTTTGTGTGGGTTCAGCATGCTACTGATGATACTGATGGGATGCAACTTCATCGGCAGATTCAATTGAAACAGAAGTAACGATAATAAACGCTGTTTACAGCATAAACTCTGGATGGAAATGTAGCAATTCCTCTATTTTACCGTCTATTAAGCAGCTCATCGACGCTTTTACTTCCCGGCTCCCTCCTAAAGTAAATGCCAGTTTCTTATAAGTATGCTTATTGAGTCTTTACGCTCCTCTTTTCTCTTATCTGGTAAGAGCTTTCATAATGATGTTGATGATGATATGAATGAAGGCCATGTGGGTGGCATCCTTGTCATATAAGTATGTTTTAAGAGATGGAGAAACAGCTACTTTAGTACTTACCACGATTGATGGATGGAGACTGCCAAATCGTATTAGTGCTATCCCATTCATGGGGATTTGGGACTTTCGGAGCAGCTGCAGATCTTGTAGGCGACCATAATGTCCGTAGATTAATGTTCCTATGGGTCATAAAATGCAAATTGTGTGAAGGCTTAATAGTCATTTTAATCATTCTAATGGTTAGGTAAACACATATTTTTCCGGGTGACAAGTTGCCGCAATATTACTTAGCTTCACGAATTAATTTTCGGGGGAAAATATTATTATGCAAATAAGTCATCAAAGCTCCATAAAATAAAATAAAATACGGAAGTGATAAGGGGAAATGGAGAGATCTCAGGTGAACAATATTATAGCATGAAATATTATATCAGGTTTCATCAAGTTTTTTTCTCTCGAAAAAACCTCGCTTAATTTTATAGATTAGATTAGCGGCATCGCCATCCCTTTCCCCTGTGAACATTGGAGATTGGCAATAATATGGTAATTTTTCATATATTGTTCCGCTCCGCAAGCACACCTGACTCCCTCCCTCCCTCCAATCCAATATCCTGAAAAATTCTTGTTGGAAGCGATGGGAAAAAATCCTGTCATGCAGAGAAACATGATATAATGGAACTTGTTTACTCACCACTGCAGTTTCCAGACGGAGAGAAGGCCACAATAGGTTTCGAGTTTGGGAGATTCACGTCATCGCCAATTTTTGAAGTTGTAAAGACTACCGTCTCATTGGAGTCTAGGACTTCCACATAGTTAAAAGATTCCGTTCTAGATGAAGAAGGGTAACAAAAAATAAGAAACAAGATACAGTTAATGCAAGCTCATACAGGCAACTCAACTCATGCAGTATACCTAAGTTTATTTTTTAGCACCCAATTATCTATTTGATGTGAGAAGAAGACTTGGGAAAAGTAAGGCATAAAAATGTCAAGGAGCTTAAAAAAGATATATTGTCCTTCTCGCACAGGTTATTATCGTATCGACCTTCCTGCATGAGTCGAACATAGCCACTACTAGATACCCGACCCGGCTAGACTTACTACCCAACTATAGCTCAACAGTAGAATTCTAAACAAGCCAAATTCTGCTGTATAAAAACTAACTAGTTCCGTCATCATCATCATGATCTGAAAAAGCAGCAGCATCATAATATCTTCTTTCCCTTTCGCCAGCTCAATTTCATTTTTAAAGGGACATAGCCAATGATACGATGCGCTGGCTGGTAGGAGAAATGTATCTAGCTGGAATGAACATACCTACCTATAACATCCTCATATAAAGTCTTCCATGAACTGGTAGCTGGGGTAATAAAAGCCGTCTTTTTAAGCACTTTGTACGATAGAAAATTACGACTTACGAGAGGTATCGCATCGCATCTCTATACACTCACTGTAGGAAAAAAACTGTACTCACGATATAAACTGAGGTGGTGTAAATTAAACTAGGCAGTTTTCTCTCTGCTCTCATTTCTCTCTCCCTCTCTTTAGTTTTTCCTTTTCTCTTTCCTCCGTTCTTCACTAGTGATTATTATATGTATGACAAAAGGATTGCGAAATAACAATGAAATGGTGTGCAGTAATCTTTTCATCGAATATAATCGAAAAAGAAGATTAGTATGCGAGAGGATCACTTTTTTTCTTCTCATCCACTTCATACTTACATAATATTATTGAGGGTAGATTTTTATTTTATTTTATGCAGTTATCGACTGATTCCTCTTTTGTTTCACGGAGTATCTATACTAATATGTATGCTTTCAGGATGAGAGGATGGGAGTTAGGATGTCTACGGACATTTTTCAGATTTTTTATCACTAAATCACTAGGGATATTGGATTGGAATCAACTCGCTGAGCAAGTTCTGCTCAAATCCGGCTCATCCGCCCGTACCAAAACCGTATCCTACAGAGGGGAAAGGGATGAGAGAGAAAAAAATCTCCTTCTTTTTTGTAGGTTATAATATTAACGGTACTTTCTAAGACCTACTTCTTTTTATGTCAGGAAAAATATTTTTTTTGAAACCCTTTTATCATATATCCCTTTTTTACATTTCTTTTTTAAAGCGGGAAACTTCCGGTGAAAGCAGCATTTCTTCTCCCTTCTTCACGTCATAGTCACTCTTCTGAGAGTCAAAATTCAAGCAGAAACTCTCCCTTAGAAGAACTGGAAAGGAAAAAAAAACATCTGAAGCTCTGAGCAGAATACTTAAAATCCAATTTTTCCCTCATTTCAAGCCTCGATGGATTTTTGAAATCGGAGTGCTCCCTCCCGTCCTCGTACACACTTACAGTTCCTCACTTCACTCTACACTCTTTACGCAAAAAAATTTACAGAGGGAAATCACCTTGATTCACGCTATATGCAAAAAAAAAGTTTCTTTTGTGTCTGTTTCTATTATGCTCAGTCTCCATTTCCAGCAGATGGTTTTAGGTTTTGTAAAAAAGGGAAATAGGGAATCCACGCAGAGTTTTTTCTCTCTCTTTCGTGGAATACGTAATATTACGTAAATTTGTTATAACTTCCCTCTCATCAGGATTCAACAGACATACATTTACGCGTTTTTGATAAATTATTTCTCATCTACCCTTTTTTCTTAAAATGTGTTATTCGTTACAACTGTAATTGAAACTGAAACTTGCTTATATCATACTCCAACTCAAGTGCATAGATAGATGAAAAAGCTTGAATGTTGATGTTGATGCTTTAGACTTCTCCATTTCCAGTCAAGACTACTTTGTGAAAAGGAAAAATGAAGTTTGGTAAGGAAAAGGGCTTTTTGTCTGCTACGATGATAACGTAAGTGGTGTTTCTTTCTTCTACTTTCTGCATGGCATCGGAATGCATGAACATGGATGGGGTTTTACCTTGTTATCAATGTTTTGTGCTGCTCAATTCGGACGGATACTCCAAAACCTCTCCACAAATCTCGAACAGCATATGCCATGGACTTCCCTTCCGGAGTGCCTGCTTGGTGCTCTTCTTGACTCATTCTTCTGTGAATATTCATAATAATACAACAAAAATGCATGCATCAATTAATAATTTCCCCCACGTTATTGTTACCCCTGCACGGACTATATAACTACTGTAGTTAACTATGTACTACATATTAAACTACTTCAACGATGATGATTTGCATTAGGCACAATGTTCATTTTCAACTTACTGCATACTATGCCGAATATTCTCCCCATTTATTTCGTTGAGTAGACTGCGGTAAAAGCTTTCGGTACTTTCATGAATTACGCTGCCTCCCATACTATCCGTGTTACTGGTAGTGGCTGCAGGTGCTAAGTGATGTTTATTGGCGTGTCTAGAAGTATCTTTGGAGCTCCTCTCCTTCACTCCGACGAAAAATCCAGCGAGAAAGCCGAGCAGAATTACTCCAGAAGATATTGCGATCAGTTGGACCTAAAAAAAAACGGAACAAACAAATACAAATATTACATACGTTACAAAGTAGAGCAGATCCAGACAGATCCTAAAGTGTTTTCCCTCTTGGGGTATCCATCATTCTATATTAGTTGGGACGACAATTGACTGATTTACTTGATGCCAACACATGCATGATAATTTGATCTCCTTTCAAGTGGCATTACCACACTTACGATCAAAGCCTTTCACGAAATATTTCTGTTTCAAACGGTTGATATATTAATGTTGTATGTAGGGAGAGATATTCATGTGCGTTTGTTTCTTGTCTGTTCAACTTCACAACGAATAACATCTAAAAATCCAGTGAAGCATGTGTGTAGAGAAAGTAAGAAAAAAAGGGTTGCATATATGCAAAAGGAAAACCATCTTCTTCTGGCTCTCCTTTTATGTTTTCTCCCTTTTTTCGAGTATGATGCATAGGAGACCATATCATTATTTAAAAAAGACAAGAATATGAAATTCCCAAAAGGGCCCTCTGTACAATGAATGATATATGAATATTGCAACCTGTCAAATTTCTGAAATGAGCCCGGAGTTAGATAATATATTATTTGAGAGCCATGTTGAAAATGATAAAATAACATACGCCAACCTGAACTGAAAGCCCTGTTTACACATACTACAACAACATTAAAATTACCTCTACATATGTAGCAATGTCTAGCGGAAGGGGGTAAGATTGAATTGGAGGAGGAAAAGTGATGCCAATGCCAGTCATCAAAGTGGATGAGTTTTTTTTCTTTATATAAATTACGATAGTTATATCAAGTACCTAAACATACACATTATGAAGCTACCCACTCGTTTATACAACATACTCATGCATTGGATTTGTGATGCTAGGAAATAAATTTCGGGTGAAGGCGCCCATCATCCCATCCAGGAGCCTAGCAAAAATACTAAGTTTGCGAAAGAAAGAGCGAAAACAGCGCATGAGGAAACACTCCTGGTCTGACTTGTATTTTTCTCCTTGTTTCTGACATTAACATTTCATGCCAGCAGTTCATAAATAGAGAGGAAGCTAATGGAATCTGATAGAGCTATCATTTCATATGACAAGTATCACATTAGCGAGAAGTCTCATTTTCATCAACAACAGGAATAAAAAGTGGTGAAAGGATTGGAAGAGCTGAACTGGAGCAGTTGCCGCATTAGCCAGTCTACAATCTGCATTAGGTGAATGGATGAACAGGGAAAAGAGAAGAATAATGTATAAATCATCTTACTAAAATGGATATATCTGCTTTCGTGAAAATACGTAGGCGGATGAAGGGAAGATCGAGCTTCATAATCATATTTAATGGAATGGATGCATTAACATACTTTCTCCCTGGTCGTTGCCTTCCTGGAGGAGCGCTTTATCTCCCTGCTTCGGATCGGGGAGCTGCTCAATGCGATGTTGGGCGGGGGGAAAGTGGAGCTGTTCAAACTTTCGGTGCCGCCGCCCAGGCTGTTTGAGTCGGGGTTCTCTTCAAGCGTTAGTTGCTCCTCCATTGTGATTTCCGTTTCATCATCATAATCCCACCGCTTGTAATCTCGCCTTACGCCCATCATTGCGAACTTCCGGTGTTATGCTCCAGCTCTTGATCCCTGACAACTTCAAACAACACAATTTTCATTATTACTATTATCATTATTATTATTATATAATGGTACAATATGGCATAAAAATCCTGGCGAAATGATGTGATTCTGATAACTTAAGCATTCATGTCGTAATTAGATTGGCAAGGGTTATTCAGCAACGGAAATTAGATTCCTGGTTGACAAATAATCAGATAAAAAATATCCCTCCCTGCCTATTCACTCTTTTCCCCATTTTATTTCTCGAAAGAAAAATCACGCAAACGAAAAAGGAAAGTGCGTGTTTTGAACGAAAGTTCGTCCTCGCCAAATTCGAGGAAGATGATTGTTTGCCATTTGCTAAAAATCAAATACACTTCTTCTTCCAGAGAGGAGAAAATTGGGAACGTGCACGCATTCGCGAACCTTTTTACAATTTGAGCCGATAATAAAGCTGTACAAGAGACAGAGCTCGTGAAGATTAGAGAGCATAATACGCCATACAAGGATAGAGTTGTTCGGTGAAAGCCTCCAAAACTCATTTTCCGAATCAGACAACCCATCATCCAGAAAGGAAGGGAAAGTTCCCTAAGCACTCCCATAAAGCATTACTATGTAAAGGACTTTAATTAAATTCCAATTGAAAAACAACTCCATTGCTTTGTAAAATTTTCGTTTTCCAGTCAGTCTTTATTGTACTATAACATAGTTAGCGACTGTAAAACTGTAACTTTCTCCACCCACGGAGACGGGCAAAACATGTACAAATACAATAAAATAAAATAATACGTCTCTAAATGAAAAAGATCCATTACGAAACTCCATCCAGTCGAGTCCCAAATCAAAGCTCTTTTGTAAAAGGTCCTGTGTGTGAGCTGCTGCTCAAAGGAGAAAAAAGAATGACAGAGTAATTGACATCAAGTTTTAAAAAGCAGCAGTATAGCAGTATAGGAATCAGCAAGGAGCAATACAGACATTCCATCCAGCCTATTTTTTACTCATTCAATTCCACTTGGTTTCATACAATTTCATTGCCTATTCCATAGCCACGAGCTTTCCCTCCGTTTTCTCTTCAGAAGAAGCCTGGTCTACTCCAGAGAGAATAAATTGTACCTCGAAATAACGTAATGTTGCACGCTCTAATGATCCTGCTAGTCTTCTGCTTACACAACTTGCTCTTTGCATCCATCCTCCTTCCTTGTCCCTACTATGCATGTTCTCATGTTGCAAATGACCGAAAGAACCCACACAACTCATGAATAATATACGATCCCAACATTACTAAATTGTACTCCCACGATCACAGGAAAACTGCAACTTGTTTTTTTTTCGTTTGGATACTAGAATAGAGCGAAGAGCTTCAAACAAAAAAACAGTTTCTTGATAGTTGGCTGGCTAAAAATGTTAAAAAAAAACGTGTCCTTGCCCAGCGGGCGGTATAAAAATGAATGGAGAGATGAATGTTGTTGCTTCACAAAAATATTTTTTTGAGGAGGTTGACTACTTGCTACACAGACTTAATGTACATAAGTTGGGTTATGTATTATGCACCGCGATTTGGGAAAAGAGAAAAGGATTTTTTTGAGTGGAGGGTAAAAGTGTGGCTATATTGTTGTTCGCGGTGATGATGATGATGATGGGGGAAAATGCTATGCATATATGAAAAATATCATCATCGTTTCATGACAGTGTCTGGGGAAAGGGGGACGATCATCGGAGGAATAAGATTTTACTCTATTTTCTCAGACTAGCTAGCTGGGAAAAGGGAAAGTGCACAGTGCACGCTCCTACTTACATGCATATTTGTATATACCTACGCGAGAATATTCCGAATCCTTTCCATATCTCTGTGCATCTCTTTCTCTCTTCACCACTTCCATCCCATATCCCTATCATTTATCTGCTTTAATAACAGCTGAAGTGTGGTGGTAGTGTATTTGTGTTGAAACTAAAACTCTCAAGTGTTCTCATGTGTGTTGAGCAGGCATTTAATATAACTGTCCCTGTCTGGGGGGTTCAACGTTCAACCGTCTCCCTTCCTAAATCAATAAGAGGTACACAGCAGTCAGCCGAGGACGAAGTATGCAGAAAAAAACAAGGATTTCTCCAGCGGTATCATCATCGTCATCAGCATCACATCACACACCACCACCGCCACTACTCAAACTCCCTCCCCATATTTTATTGGATGCTGCTGAGGAGATACTTCCTCTTGAGAGATGGAATAATGCCTTTATCATCATTCCTGGAAGAAAAATTCTACTTAATCTCTCAAATTTATGTACGGGAGAATAGTGGGATGAATGCCAGTCATCCCGGTTTTTCCTCTGTAGTAGTCCCACTGCTTTCACGCTAGTAAAGCCCGTGCGTATATAATGGGCCTTACGTGCTAATACTCCGTGCTCAGTTCAGTTTTTTTTTGCTGGGCTGGGATTCAAAGATATTTCCTTCAGAGGACAGAGGAGGATGGATTCTTCCGTGAAGAGTGTAGCAGTATTTCGACTAGCTATGCAAATGATTTGATAAGATAATGGCCCTATTGATAGCAAGTCTCGTTTTCCCT
>JAQIWX010001200.1:0-11156 GCA_034696785.1 Lepidocyrtus cyaneus
AAACCAGTGCTGGGAGTTGACCATGATGTCCTCCCGGAAGTACCAGAGGGCATTCTCCGGCCCGTTGTCAATCCCCAGGCTCCCATCCGCCGGAACACAACTCTGGAAATCAATTTTAAAACATTAAAATTATTTCACATTTAATTAATTTGATTCTGTGTTGACTTTAAAATGATAACTCACCCTATTAAACGGTGGCACATTAACAGTTTGGCGCAGGGCCTCCAAAACCTTGTTGTTAACCAGCATGCTCGGGACAACTTCCACCAACGGGGCCAACCTCAAAGCTTGCAGGTCCTTCCGGCGAATCGCTGAGGAGTAGACGGCCCGAAGCCAAACATGCGGGTTGACTTGCTCCCGGAAGCCGGACGCCATTTCCAGCCAGTCGTCCGGGGACTCTTGGTCTGTTAGTTAAAAAACAATTATCAATTAAATATTAATTTTAACTCTTCAAAAAAAAATTAATTAACTTAAGAGGTTTTTAATGTTCTTACCCATGAGGACGTCGTTGATTTTGGAGACGGCCTTCATATGCTTCTGATTCAAGCCCCAGAAGAACTCCTCCTTGGAAATGTCCTCCGCCACTTCGGCGAGGACCTTCCTCTGATTCTCATTTACGAACATTGTGGACGCCTTGGAAACGGGCTTGCTCCAGATAAGCATCTCCGCAAATCTGTTTTGAAACGGGGAGGGAGCAGCTCCTCCATTCTCGGGATCGGGATCAGTCTGAGGAGCGTCTTCTCCCTTGACATTATGGATTCCACAGAATAGGAGCAGGAGCAGCAAATAAATGCGCTTCCCTTTCATTTTACTACAATAGCTTATACCAATTATATATGAATTGTTCTGTAAACTTCAATTTAAAAGAGTTTTAACTGTTAGTTAAATTTAATTTTTTGGTCTCTATTAAACATGCAAAAAAATATTTTTTTTTCTGCTCAAACACAAGTTGTCCTGGTTGGTGTGCACTGCTTCTGATCTGACGGGGGAATAAAAAAATGCGAGCTTCTTTTCTTCCTTCTCAAAAAAATGCTAATGCATTTAGGTAGCTGGAGATTAAAAAAGTGTAGTGAGGATTAAAATCAACGTAGATAACAAAAATAGAAAGGGTTTTATGCATTGTGTACAGTCCGCTGTCCTGTCAAACCTTCAAAAGAACTGAATGAAGCTTTTTTTACGATCCAGCTACCTTGCATATTTAGAAGGAAAACATAAATAAAATCAACGGACAAAAATATTTAAGTACACGTGTGCCATTGGAAATGGGATCCACTGAAAAAGAAAAGAAAACGTAGCTTGCTACAAAATCCAAAATTTGAACAACATTTTTCCTTTGTTGCATGCCACTGATGCTGTATTTTTGTATGTTTTAATTGCAATGTTATTATACCAAAAAAAGGATCATAAATGGGAGCAACTCTAGTGAAGGTGAATGCTCTGAAGCTAATAATGCCGAAGTCATTTTTATGTCTTTCCAGTTTTGCTGCTGTCGTAATAAAACAGGGGACATACGCATGCATGGCATCATTTATTTTGCAATATCGAATGCCAAAAATTTCTTCCCACACTTCTTCAAATCAACATGAGCTGAAATGTATGCATGACGGATACTTAGTTTTTACATTGGTACGGTACGTTAAGTTAGCTTTAATGATATGATGACTGGTGAATGGTAATGAATGGTGAAAATAAATAATTAATACAGTACTTATTTAAATTTGGTTTGATGAGTGGGATCCCGAGTTCGGAGCCACCGTTGTCGCCTCTGTGTGAGCCCGGGATGGGAAGACTTTAAAGGTCCACTTGAACATTGTCCATTTGAAGTTGGGTCGAAGTAAATGTGAGGAAGGTGGGAAAAGCTGTGCCTCCCTCCCAAAGTTTGCGGCCGCATCAGAGGGAAATGCATCTGCAGCTGATGACTCATGGATGTGACCTCTGCGGGATGAAGTTCAGAAGGAAGGATGCACTTCAGCGTCACCACAAGCGATCTGCTCACCAAAAATGTCAAACGATGGATTGCGACTAGAAATGAAACAAGAATACGATAATATACGATTAATATGAAAATTGTAATATGAAGTTTCGAAAGTTTGTCAGTTCTTTACAATTTTTTATACGTAGTTAACATTTTTGGGGTCGACGGAGTTGGATGGCCATAGTCATCCAAAATTGTCCAACTTTCTTCATGAATTTCTTTTTTTCTGAGAACAATTGAAAGTTTGACTTGGTCCAAGTTTCGTGTTTTTTTAATATTTTTTTATGAAGGTCATTTCTGCCAAAAAGAACGGCTTTACCATTTCATTTTGCTTTTAAAGCAATACCATCAATAAATTAAATATCTTAAACGCTTTTGTTCCATGGTTGTATGCGTATTTTTTTTTTAACTTCCTGTGTAACTAATATCATGCTAATTCTTTGAGGCTTTTCATGTCATTACAGGCGAGCTTCCAATAATGGTGATGCCTGCGTTGCTTTACAAGGAAATTGTAAATCCAGCCATAGAAGTTTTGGAATATCATATCATGAACGTGCACGTGATGCAAATTAAATTAAGATGAAACTAAAAACCACAAATAGGTATAGCTAGGAACCTTTTAGTAATTAATAGTATCCTCGACCGCAAATAAACACACAAACATGAATGGATCTATTGTCAGTGTGCAAAAGAGTTTACTAAAGCAAGCTTGAGCTCAAACAAGACAACTGAATTTATGTGAATCCTGTCCAGTGTGTCCTCCTAAAAGGCAGAGATGCAAGTTGTTGGTTGGTTGATCTGCCAGATTCCTTCAAATGACTATTTATCGGAAAATTTATTATGAAAATGCGAATCACCCTTGGAATAGAATACGCAATAGTATGTAAAAAGGAAACCATACTCAATTGCAACTGATTCTTATTGTTCAAGAGTAAACCGCATACATTACCGAAAATTAAGCCGAATTCCTCTAACTTGCACAATTCATTTTCGCAATCTTTCCCTGAAATTTGAGATTATTATACACTACGGCGTACTATAGATGACGGGCAACCAATTATTACGCCGGCAGAAGAACGTATATCATTAATTTTCGGAAACGCTTTTAGTTTTAGAAGGGAGTCCAGTAAAATCAAGTAAGGTCAGCGTTGTTGGCAGTAACAAATTTCTGCCCTTGTATCAAACAAGTGTCTATATTAGTGCTACGCTAGATCCTAATTATTAAGGATTCAAAAATGACGATTTTTCAAAGAAAGCACTTCCTTGCCTTGGCTTTGACTCTGTATTGCTACCACTGCAATTGCAAGCCAAGACAGGATTTTGGTTTGAAGGATTGGGGTGACGTAAGGGATCAGAACATATTTTCATAAAATATTTTTCATTGCAAAAAAAACAAGACAAATTATACACTTATTTTTTACCAGGTGTTGAGTTTAAATATATGCTGATCAACTGGGGCATTTTTAACACTTTTTTAATAAAAATTGGCATTCCCCCAGGAAAACAACATCTCTTTCAATCGGGACTATACTGGAGTTACCTTCAACCCTCATGAATTCATGAAAGATAATCGGCTTCCAATGATTTTAAACACGGCCGGCCTGGAAGTCCTTACGAGGAAGCTCCACTCTCAGTTTGACCACATTGTTGTTCCATTGTTTGGTGAGTGGGATTTACGTACCATTTTCCTATTATTTCTTCTACCCACTTAGTTAATCTTTATTCACTTGATTGCGTTTAGTCTTATTTTCTTATTCTGAAAAACCGGTTTACTTACATGCAGATCCCATCACCAGCAATGACTTGGTTCTGGAGATGATTGCCCTGCAGAACCTATACGCGTGGTCTCATCAACCAGCCCGCGTCACCGTCCGTTGTATATTTGAAGGATTTGACATTCATCGAGTTGAGCAAATCCGAACATTTGCACAAAGTGCAAACACAATATTTAACGGCACTGTTAGAGAGATCCTGTTGACCGCAGAAAACGTCACTGCTCGACAGACACTCCAACAGTTTGTCCAGTTCCGGAAGCAATTAAGAGAAGGAACAAAGGAGAACAACTATCAGATTGGAATGAGCCTGGCTTTGGCGCATTGCCTTGACCCCCATCCCATGTCCCCATCCGGCTTTGCTCACTGGAGGAATCTCCTCGAAAGGACGGATATGGATGTCCTCTACTTCCTTACCGGAATAGCAAACGGGGACAGTGAATCCGAAACAAGTAGAAGTCTGGCATCCCACAAAGATATATTTGGAGTCTGTAAGGAGCTTGTAACGAGGCTTGCCCCAAGAACGGAAGTCCACTTCTCCGCTGGACTCCAAGTAACGAGCGGAAACTACAAAACCGGAAGCTCCAACTTGGTGTATTTGTCCAAGGGATTTACGGCCTGGTCCAAAAAGACAAATGCCCGGGTGGTCCTCGTACAGGCGTTCAACACACCGTTCAGTCCCCTCAAGGAATTCCGGATGAATGGATGGTGGCACCTGGTTCCAAACAGCTCGTATGAGGATCCCTCCCAGTTCAAATTCAGGGAAAAGTACTACCAAACTCCCCTCCATGACGGTGGCCCAACCAGTTCCAAAAACATTGATGGAGCCATAGCAAGGCTAAAAAAGAAGACGAATTTTCGGAGGAGCCACGCCGGCGTTCTGTATAATATTGAAGTGCTCTACATCGGCTACGGAGGGGATAACTACGAATACGCTGAGGTCAATCAGTCCCTGGTAATCAACACCATTTCACAAACCTTCTCCAAAATAATGCTGGGCTTCAATTATGACTTGGCCCCTTTAGCTCCATTCATTGTCCGTACTTTGAGCCTTCTGGGCCTTATCACGGACACTGTGGCAAAGGTAAATTTGGAACGGAGGCGGACTAACAAGGATGCTCCGCTCGTGGAGACCATCTTGAATTTCGAAAGCAACACCTTTTACAACATAACAATGTTGGCCAAGCAGGCAAACTCGATTTGCCCCGGAACAGTGACCCTTTTACTGTACATCTCGCCAGATTTCTATTCCAACGGCTTGGAAATTACGGAGCAGGTCTTCACGTCAGTAAAACGGCTGGATGATGAGCAGATTGGCTTGGGGATTCAAATCCCAGCATTGCTTCTATCCCAACGGGATTTTACGTTGGAGAAAGTGATGACGCTTGTGAATCGACACAACCTGAGCGCCATTTACATTACCGAATTCGTCAGCCCGGACCAGGCCCGGTTGGGCGTGGACGCAATAGTCCCGCTGTTCACCACACTGTTTGAGAACTGCTTGAAGTCGGCTCGCCGATATTTGAAGTCCAGTGTGACGGTCGGATTTTTCACGCAGTGGCCGATAGCTGACCAAACGGAACTGGACAGTCTTCTGGACTTTCTTACCTTCTGGGAAAGGATGGACGGCTGGGCGGCGGGCAGGAACACCACCATCATATTTTCTAATGCGCTGGACTTTGCGGAGAAATTTAAAATTAAGAGCGGATGGTGGCGCCTTACCCAGGATCACAAAATATTTGAAATTAAAAAAGGTTTTTCAGGAAGATACAAATATTTTTTTACAGAATTGAAGCCTACCTAACATGCTTAATATTTTTGAGGTTTCTTTTTTGCAGATGCACTGAAACTTGCTGAGACAATGCAGACTACTTCCCTAGGAATAATTAAAATCAGCGGCATCGGCATTTTAGCCTTTCTCTTGGTCTCTGTGACAGTAACAGCAGTCTGTTATTTTCTCCAGCGTCGTCGACAATCCCAAACCCTCACCGAGTTGCAAATGGAGGAACTTTTAAAAAGTGGGCAGGCGGACAGCGAGGAGCTAGAGAGAGTTTGCAAAAGCTCACATGACGAGCTAGCCAAAAATTGTTTCTCTGTGGATGAAGGCTCCCCCCTTGGTTCCGGAGCGTTTGGGACCGTCTGCCAAGGAACTGTTCGGAAGGCTGGCGGCGGAGGAAATGTTGAACCCGTTGCGGTTAAAATGACAAAATCCAAGTCTTCTCGAACGGCGTTGAGAGCACTTCTCTTTGAAATTAAGATCCTATCCTATTTGGGGAGGCAGGACCATATTGTGAGGCTAGTTGGGGCTTCCACTTCCAACTGGAGGAAAGGGAAGGTCTTTGTCTTCCTTGAGATGTGTTCCCTGGGCTCACTCTATGGCTACTTGAGAAAGGTTCGGCCACCACCAGGAATTGATATCGATAACAACTGTGAAGGGGAGGAAGAGGATTCTGAAACAGGTGGCTCATTTCCGGTTTGCGGAGCACTTGATGAGTCCCTAGTCTCAGATATGCTTAGCTGGTCAGCGGAGATTGCGAGTGGATTAGAGTTCATCGCTTCAAAAAACGTATTTGATTTACAGGATTTGTAATGATAATAAATTTTTTTAGATATAATTAATTTTTAAATCGACGCATATTTTTTTTATTAGATTGTCCACGCGGACATTGCCACCCGAAACGTTTTGTTGACTCAGGATAAGCGTGCCAAGATCTCGGATTTTGGCTTATCTCGCCGCCTGTATGACTACCAGACCTACGTCAAGAAGCATCAGGAGCCCCTGCCCTGGCGGTGGATGGCTCCGGAGGCCCTCCGAAAGTCCGAGTTCACTGAGAAGTCGGACGTCTGGGCATTTGGGGTCACCCTCTGGGAAATATTCACTCTTGGAGATGAGCCATATCCTGGAATGTCTTACGACGTCAACTTCCCAACCAAGCTGGAGAGGGGGCTAAGACTCGGATCCCCAACCTATAATCGAGACTCCATGTTTTCAGTGATGCTTCGCTGCTGGGCCACAAATCCGGAGCGGCGGCCCACATTTGCAGAACTATTGACCAGTTTCCGTCAATACTTGACTAAATATGAGCAACCAGCAGCAGACGAAGAAGAAGGTAATTTTTGCAATAAAACACTTGTTCGATGAAAAAATAGTTGGCTTCGTTTAAAAATTTAACAATATTTTTTAATAGGATCGCCGGGCACTTCCGGGAATCTTGACTGTATTGATGAGGGCTTAGAAAGGAACCGGTAAATCGACCCTTGATATTATTTGAATAATTGATTGTTCATTTTTCGTAAACACAATTAAGCATGACCTTTAATTTTTTTGATAGGACCTCAATAAAATGCCGAAGTTCTTATGTAGGGGATGAAAATAGGATTGAAAATGGAAATCATCAAAAGAAGAAAGCCGTCTCCGGAAGGATGTGTTGTAAAAATTTGAATTGGCGTTGGGCATGGATTGGAGTAGTAGCCTTCTTGGTCGCAGCCTCTATAATTGTTCCGGTTGTCTACATTCTTACAAGGTCTTGGAACACTTTTCCATATTGTTTTTAACCTGCCGCGTCTTGTCTTATTTTATTTTTGTCTTGGATAAGTCAAATTGGCCTTTTTTCAATTTCTATTCCAGGCCTGATTTCGATCAAACCCCGACTGAGAAACAAATGCTTAACTTGAGTGATGGTGGGGATGGCTGGGAACAAAATACCAACGGAAGTAGTAGGACAACATTGGACCACGTGCCTCTCAAATTTGCCGGTAATGTATTTAAAAGACTGAAACTACTGCAATTCCTACCTCCATATAATTTAGAAAAGTGAGGTGATTTAACAGTCAAATATTTATTTTATCATAATGCAAATAATAATAAACCTTTTAGAAAGCATCACTCCCACTGCGCCAATATGGGAAATCCAAATGGACGATGCAATCTTCGAGAACTCAAATGAAGTCAACTACTCCTCCGTGTAAGATTCCTGTCGCCCTAATTAGGAATTAAATATTGATGGTTTAATAATGACAGATGACTTGATCTTTTACTAACAGGCCATATTTGGAGTTTGGCGAATCGGATGAATACGGGAGTTCCCAACTGCACATAGCTGCGCATAACGGGACCATCCAACTTGTCCAAGAGCTCATTTCCAAGGGCGCTGATTTAAACGCCACAAACGAAAAGTTGGAGACTCCCCTCCACATCGCAGCATCCAAGGTCAGGCTGAATATTATCAAACTACTAATTTCCCAGGGTGCAAATCCATTTCCCAAAGACAAACTGAACTGCACCTTCCTCCACACGTTGCTCTATGCAAAACCTAAACCGACCCTAAATGACTTCCACTCCCTGGCCAGTTTCCTCATTGGGAAGGGTTACCTCCCGTTATTTGGCGTTCCTGGCGGAAAACGAGGCTCAACTCCAATACAGCTGGCCATGAACTATTTGTACTTGGAGGAAAAAACCTTATCCCTTGTGCTGAGCAGCGGGCTGGTGGACATTAACGCGGTTGACGCCAAAGGGGACTCCCTTTTATTCTATGCAGTGAAATCCGACGAAAGTCAGCAGACCCTCGGCACACTCATCCGACTCGGGGCAAATTATAGTCATGTAAATAATTATAAGGCCAGTTTACTTCACTACGCAGTTACGTTTAGCGGCGTGGAAAACCTAAACTTCTTTATCGATTTGGGCCTCAACGTAAACTGGGTTGATGAAGACCGGGACACGCCCCTCCACTTGACCTTGATGAACGGCGAACAGAATATGCTTGAAGTGACCAAATGTTTACTCGAAAGCAATGCGAGCATCAACTCAAGAAACAGGGATGGAGAGACTCCCCTCCATAAGTCCGCTGACGGCAACGCCGACTTCCAGACTAGCCTCAGCGCCATCCACTACCTGATAGACAAGGGGGCAGAGGTCTACGCCACAGATAAGGATGGTGATCTATTCCTCCACACATGGATAGGGAAGGGGACCACACCCTCCCAATTCCACGAGATAGGGAAACTACTGGTTGGGAAACAGCACTCCATCCTGTTCAACGCTAATGGAAGAGCTCCAGACGGGATTACGCCGCTGCAGAAGGCCGTTAAAATCATGGAAGTGGGGAATGCAACGTTGACACTTCTACTCCAGACCGGAGCCGTCAACATCAACAAAATGGACACTAATAAAAATAATGTATTTTACTACGCCATAGTTGGAGGGAGAAGTACCAGCTTCCTAACAATGTTGGTGGACAGTGGAGCAAATTACACGCAACTCAACAATTACGATGAAAATCTACTTCACATAGCCGCCCAGCATGATAATTTTGCTGCCCTCAACTTTTTCCTCCAGTTGGGGCTGGATGTGAACGGTCCTGACATTCTACGGAACACTCCCTTGCACTACGCGCTCAGATTTTGGGGGGATGAAGAAACTGTTTTGGAGGTTGCTCGCATGTTGGTTGATAAGGGAGCGGATGTCAACGCCCAAAATACGGACTTGGAAACAGCCTTGCATTATGGTGTCACCAAGCATATACATGTTGGCGTAAACTTGACCTTGGAGCTCATCCAGTTTTTGATGGAAAGCGGGGCGCAGGCTTTTCGGACGCAAAATAAGGGCTTAACATTTCTGCATTTGCTGTTGGCAAGTGGCTCCCAGATCACAACCCATCAGTTTTATCACCTTGCTGAGTATCTGATTGGGAAAAACTATAGCAAGTTGTTCACTATCCCGGGAGGGAAGGAGGAAATGACCCCACTACATAACGCAGTTAGTTTGATAGAGGTGGATAATGCCACCTTGAATCTGCTTCATAAAAACGGCGTGACATTCAATGCCACTGATAAGAAAGGGGCTTCCATTTTATTTTACGCTGTCAGAGGAGGACGAAGTTTGAAGCTGTTATGTAACTTGGTCCAGTTTGGCGCTGATTGGGAGCATCTCACCCACCAAAATCAGAGCTTGCTTCATTATGCGGCGAAAGCGGGCCACCTGGAGGGATTGACCTTCTTTTTGAACAAGGGTTTGGATGTCAATGGCATTGATGGGCTGGGCAACAGTCCTTTGCACCATCTTGCTAAATATGGGACAACAATAAGTGTGATTGAAGTAGCGGAAGAGCTAGTTAATAAGGGGGCCAACGTTACAATTAAAAATGGAGAAGGGCTCACCCCAAAGCAGATTGTTTTGAAGAGGAAGAATTTTCGATCCCAAAAGGAGCTACTTAATTTACTGACAGAGGCAGAGGCAAAGGCGGGGAAACTTCTCCAGTAAAATTTTAAAAGTTTTTGAATTTTAATTTTTTTTTAAATAAATTTTAATTTAAGATTTGTAACTTCCCACTTTTAAGATGCATAAAATAAATAAATAGCAATAATTTTGCTTTAAAATGCAAAGATTTTCATACCAGAGAAACGAACTTAACGTGCATAAAAGCTTCACCAGCATTTCCAGCAAAAATCCGGAAAGGGAAATCCCCAGCCCCACCCCAAGCAAGGTAAATATGACAAGAATGTTCCCATCCAATGATGCACTGCTCGGAGGGGTGTTCCCTTCCTCACCCTCAGAATCAGATGATATCATCCCCACACCCTTCTGGCTGTCGGCTGCTTTCAAAACCGCCAAAGTTTTGAGGAGCCCCTGCCACCCCTCCCATATCCCAGACTCCTTCACTCCCCCCAGCCTTCGGATGAATGAAGCCGTAAGCAAGCCCGTTGGGGATATTTCAAAGCCGGCTCCAAAATACTCTTCCTTCCCCAAGTTCCCCTTAGCCCCCAAAAGGATCTTGTATTTTTGGGCAAGTTGGGAGCGGAGCACAAACGCAGTTTTATTGTTGCACTGGCTGAGTTCCCTCCAGAGACGCTCCTGCTCCAATTTCAAGTATAGATCTTCCGCAGGCTTTTTAAATTTCATCCAGCCCCAAAAGTTTGTCGTTGACGACGGGATAGCAGTTATTCTTCCCTCCTCCGATGATACATTACGCCGTTGTTTGAATATGCTGGTCACTGTTTGAATCAGGCTTGCGGGATGGAGGGAAGTGTGATTGAACATGAGCTGATTTAATTTCACTTCATCCCGGTCCTCATAGTAGGACAAATAGTTCAAGGTCATTTGATGCCGGATGTCGGAATAGCTCGTCTCATACTCGGATCTCCTTTGATGCCCTTGATCCGTGTGCTAACCCGTGTGGTGGTAACTTCCGGTCAGGTTCATTGTGGCGTTAATCGTCAACAATTTTCTCCACCCTTTCCGAAGGGTGATGTCCCCGGAAGGGGAATATATTTGGAAGCTATCAGCAACCAGCTGCTCAAATCTTTGATAATGGAGGGGCCTCCTTGGGGCCACCATGTTGTAGACGTTGCTATTTTTGTAGCCATTGCTGAGGACGATCCCAACCAGGAGGAATATCCCAAGAAGGAGA
>JAQIWX010001201.1:0-11152 GCA_034696785.1 Lepidocyrtus cyaneus
CATTTAGCAAGGATAAACTGACTGTAGGCTTGCCAATCCGGATTTCATTCTGTTCCCTATTATATATTGTATTGATGCTCCTGCTACACAGCTTTTCCTTGGAACTAGGGGTGTACTTGCCTTTTTGTTACATGCACAAGAGCAGCATCACTAAAATGCATAAAACTGCAACTTTCAACTATCGATATAGCTTGTGAAATAAGAAGGCATTTTAAAAATTCCCTGATTTGACATATGTTTTTAAACTGACTCATGTTATGTTATGGAAAAACAAGCAAACTGATATGTGTTTGTCAAAATATTTACATTTATAGCAATTTGCATTCTATTTTTAACCCAACCAAATGATGAAATACAATACTTACTGTAAATATTTAGAACTCCGCCTGTCTGTAACTTTGTATTTTCAACCATTTTCAGCTATAATCTGATCTCCCACACGTTGCAATGTAAAAATGAGAGAATGTATTGCAATTTTGCAATTACCTTAATACCTAATGTAACATGTCGCCATCCGCCATCAGCTTCTTTTAATGTTTATTTTTCTAACTGATAGACCTTTCAATTCTTTCCTTTTCCCATGCAAAAAAACAACATGTGAATGAAAACAGCCTCCCAGAAAGTGAGCTGTCTAGTACTCCTAGTTAGAAGAAGCTCAAGCTCACTTCCCAATTTGCATTCTACAATATGGAAGCTTCATAATCTGATAGATTTACGAGCAAGATAAAAGTGATATGATGATGAAAATGATGAATAATGCTTGTGAATAAAAAAGACCTTCTGAATGAACGAAATCGGAACAAGGATGCCATGCTATCTATACAAGGTTGGGGCTGTTGGTTTATATCACATCTTGAGGATGATGAGAGGCCGTAAAAGTGTTTACACTTCCCCATTCACAGAGCTACATACATTTGAGATGACGACAGTTGAAAGTCTGGGTTTCCCATCATCAGAGTCGCGACGGTAGTATCGATTTCATTTCACTGTGAACTTGAGTGTTTATGTCAGAAAAAAATAATTATGATTTGCATCATTAGACCGTCATTGTTCAGTACGCGATGCAAAAATTGGGTGATGAATAGGATGCATTTACCTACGCAATTTCATAATTCTCAAAATGGTAAGGTCACATTCACATTCCATGAATTTCATCCGCAGATATAGGGACAGGGAAACTGGACGAGGAGAAAGGAGTTGCACATATTGCGCAATCTGACGACCATTTCCTACACTGGAATATGTGTTTAGCTAACTTCTCCCGGAAGTTCCTTGTCCTTACGCTGGAACGTTTTTGCTACACTGCTTGCACACACGTGCTCCTTCCTGGAAAACTCACCGACGCGGTGAAAGTGGCAAGCGTGTCTAGAGCTGTACAGTTCAGGCAGGACAGTTTTTGCTGCGTGTTTTGAGTAAAAGTTAAAATCGAATCCAGGGGAGCTCAGGCTGGATTTTCATTTTCATTTTTCTAAAATTAATTATTTTTATTTGCTGTATGGCAAGGGAAGGGAATACAAAAAGGTAAACTTGGCGTTTCAGTTTTCGTCTTCATGCTTCAGTGCAAAGTAACATCAGATACAAATTTTACTCTTGCTTTACTTCAATCATGAGAACGAGATTTATTAAAGCTCCAGTCTAGATGTTTACTTCATCCTTCATGCTCCTTCCTAGAAACCTAGAAAAATAGGTATTCATGAGTGGTAATTGCAATTTTCTATGAGTCAACGTTTCAAACATTTCACAATCGATTCATCAAGTATTATGTCACCTTTCCCTCATAGAATAACTATGTCACTTTTAATATCAATCGCCAGTTTTTAATTATCTCAAATGTCAGCTCATCAATCAATCTTTGCTCATCTGTTACAACCAAAAAGTTGTTCGCGTTGCCTTTCAGTGCAGACGAATTCCAAAACTTCGTGCGTTGTGATACAGAGTCAAACTGGAAGTTGTTGCGCGTGACATGGATGAGTATGGGAATTAATTATAAAATGTTGACATGTAATGTTTAAATTCGAAAATCAGTTGGGCTGAAAACCTGTCATATAAATGATCTATGCTTCCGCTTAAAAATGTTGCTAATTTTGACATGAAACTAAACTATTTAATGATTTGAGGAATAAAATGTCGATTACTACGACGTAGTTCTGTCGGTACCAAGTATAGTTTCCTGAATTTTGGAACATGAGGTTTTGCGCAGCAAAAAGTGGGGAAATGCTTGAATTTGGAATGTGTTGACTGGAATTTTAATAATTTATTACAAAACCCAACTTCTTTCAAATGGCAAAGCGGATGTAACCATTTATAATTGGCAAATATGTTACGGTTTTTAAATAGGATGAAAGCAGGAAATGGAAAGTTGAGCTTTGAAATTAGAAAATCTATTATGTTTCCCAACGATTTTATAAAGTCGTCCGTCCGTATTAGTCCTGGCATCATATCCTGCCGATTATACAGATAATATCAATTTTAATACCCGAATAATAGCAATGATAAAAAATAATAGGTTTAGCCATATCATTTTATGGAATAAAAAGACATGGGATGGAACAGTATCCTCCCTTCAATTTGAGATTATAGAATTCCACTTGACCGCCTATGGTCTATCTATGGTTTTTTTTGTATGAGGCTCAGCCACCAAATTTATATCGCCAGCACACTTTCTATTGTATCTTCCTGTATGCGTGTGGCCAACAAAGACCGTCACGTTTTCTATATTCCAAACATGTATAAAGCCACACCATGCCCACCATCCGCTCCCAGTCACTTTTTGCTTGTTGACTGGCTGAGTTCAACAGTTGTTGGAGGGAAGGAACATAACTGCTTTCACTTTGATGTAATATATCATCTGCTTCCAGTTCTAGTGCAAACAAGTTCTAACAATCTAATCTATTGTAGGCGATCATGTCTTTGGAATGAACTCTTTTCTCTTAATGAACTGATTTATTGTCAGCTTCCATTACATTGTTTTGAGCTGGATGACTATCAATCTTGTGATGGGGCAATGTGATTCTTGCAAATCCTTCTAAGCAAAACAAACTGTAATGCATACCACCATCATTATAAATCTATTAAATGAGCCAGCGTTTAAAATTTCAAACGTAAACATTTGGTTTAAAGCTACGAAGGAAGGAGTTGATGACGCAACAGTTTTTCTCAGAAATGAGATACCTTATGTTGTGCTAAAATATTGAAACATCCGCCAATTTTGACGTGTGTAAAATTTATACATTTTATTTTTGTGCTTATCATCAACACACTCAGTTTACCAAGACTATACTCCGCATACAACTCATATAATGCTCATTATGCAGTATGTCGTTGCGAGATTGAGATCAAAATAAAAGAAGCCTGTCAGGATATTCTTCTCATGAAAATACTAAGGTAAGAAATCGCTTTTTTAACGTAACATTAGAGTTAGCATTTTAAGGTGCTCATATCACAACTTTCGTGCTCTATCTCATCAACTGATTTTCAGAATTAAACTAGGTAGCGCCAGTCTTCGTAGTGTAAGTGAAATCATAATCAAATTAACAAAAACTTACGTATTTTTGTCATAGATTGTGAGTATTCACTTTTCCCAATATAAGCTTCTAAGCACACTGCATTTCAAAGACGCTTGTTGTTGTTATGTAAAAAGAAAGAAAGAGGAAATTTTATGTTTCAAAAAATCAAAATGAACAATAGGCATGTGGGGGATCTGCTTACTGTTCAAAGTGCCCCATTTCTGATACCCAATAACAATAGCATGGATGAAATCTAAACTACCATGCCGTCATTCTGAAAGAAGCTATTTGCTTTGAACATAGACAAATACACATATACAAGCACAAATGTGCTTTGTCTATGTGCTTTGAACAATCATTGTCAGTATTAGACCTAGTAGAATTATTTTTGTCATTTGCAAATTACAAATATGTCAGCTGTGCAAAGAAGAGTTGGACAGTCCACTTACCTATTTTACACAGAAATGTAATATCACCTGTCAAATCACATTTCCCCTTTGTTTGCAATTTATGAATGATTTTGTTTTGATTAATACTTCATCAACATAAAATCAATATAATAATCATCATTGTCTCGCTGCTGTCAAGATAATTCTTGTATCTCGCCCCGTGGTTCGGTAGTAAAAGTTGTATGGTATAGTTAAATGTAGACCTCTGCATCCAACACCATCTGTTACTCCAAACGGTTGTTAAATACCAAAAACTTTCTACTACGCTAATACTTTTTGTTCAGACTGACAATTACAAACTTTTACTTGTAATTCCTTTCACACAAAAAAATGCTTTTATTGATTCTCATCGGATAATAATCGCTTTGTTTATTTGTATAGGATACGTATCAGTTTACCATCTTCCTGGTATCTTTTTTCATTTGGATTCCCTTTCCTCGGCTAAACAATAGAAATCCACGTGAAAAGTTATCCGGGCCGACAAGCATTGTAGAAAAATTTAATGTATCGGCTCTAGTCTATATAGGTGAGGGCTTTCATGTCAAAAAGAACAAAAGGGAAAGTTTGTCTTCCCTTCTTTTTTTTTGTCTGCAATCATTTGTGGCAGAGTTTTGCTTTCTCTTCCATGTACGTTTCGCTGTCTATTCAAAGACGGATAGTAAAATTGGGATTTTTTTTTGTGGGAAGATCTCGTGACAGGAAGACAAGTCAGAAACAGGAGGGAAAAGTAAAGTATGCGGTGGTGTACTACAAAGAAGTATAAAAGAGCTCAAGAAACGTTCCAGATGAAAAAGGTTTTCCATAGCCCAGATATTTATGCACTTTACCTAAGCATTTTAACTGACATGGCCTATGTGTATTATTATGACCGTATTTATATTTATGTTCATACTTTTTGACTCAAACTAATTCAAACAAAACTCGCTCTCATTCAAAAGAGATAGTGATTGAGAAAGTAAAAGTTGTTCTGCCTAACAGATATCTGATCGGTTCTGTTTTTGATTTAGGAAACACAAGAATAAGAGAAATCGAAATCAAATAGGAATCTTTTTGTTGAAACGAAGAGAGCTGAGAATCCAATATTAAACTTTTGTAAAACATCACCCTTTCCTTTCTTCGGGTTTAAAGGACAATTTCTCGTATTTCTCCGCTAAACTTTTTTTCTCGATAAGACCAAAACCCATCCGGGAACTGGAACAAGAACCAACTTGCTTGTTTGCAAAATCCCCAAACATGAACATGTCTGAAAGTACAAAATGCTTTACAACAAGAAGATAAGTGAATATATAACCGACAACCAACATGACTACATTATCTGATTTTATCATTGGGAAAATAAACTTCAAGAAATGTATAGTTTTTACACTTATGCTCAGCTCCACATATCATACTCTACTTTCTTTAAAGTTTGTTTTCCCAATAAATCAGAATTATTCACTTTCCCACAAGCAATATAGCACCTAGCTTGCTTACGTAAGCGCAAGCTGACGCGTTGTCGCTTTGTAATTGAACAGAATTTTTAATTTTTCATCCCCACAAAACAACCAAATATACAAAAATATTAGTTTGCGTTACCTTCAATTTCATCACCTTTGTACAATGCACCCATTCATAATACTTATTTATAGAACTGCATTTTTTAATTAATTTTCAACCATCTGTGTCGGAATAAAAAACAAAAAGTAGAATAGTAGTTCATTGAAAAAAGCTGAAATTCATACGTAAATAATCCTATAAAGGGTGGCATTCCCATTTATCTGCTAATATGCAGGAACACATGACAAATAGGGCCGGGGTACATGGAAATATACTCACAATTAAAGTGTCGTGAGTGTGTATGTTTTGCTTTCATGGCTGAGAGCAACACACTTTCCCCCTACACGAGAATAATTACTTTTCCGGTCGTTACTGTTACTGTCACCACAACTATTTCCCGTATGCTCCTTGTGGGGGCTCACATATCTAAACGTTTCGTATAAATTGGAAACATGAGATGAGAACTCTCATTGTGGTTTCCCTTTTAACTTTTGATGTACATACGTGAGCAAATATGGATATAGCCATGGCTGGCATGTAAATACTACTACACGAGAGAAAAACAAAGCTCACATGTTGATGTCTCTCGGGAGAAAAAAGAATGTTGTTCATGTTCACTGCTAACAACTACTACTACACAACAAAATCGTTACGCACAAGAGCATATGCACACATCAAAAATGGGGCGGACATTTAAAGTATAACTTCTTGCTGTGCAATTTCCTTCTCTCTCTCTCTCTGTCTCTCTCTCTCTTTGGAATTTTGTCAGGGGGAAGAAAAGGAAAGTACTTTCACCGTTTTCAAATTACATGCACAGACAATATATTTCCTTCCCACATGCTAGATAGCTCTCTTTTCTCTCCCCCTCTTTTCTTTTATTCTCTACGTGAAGCGTAATAACGTATTTTGAAAATTTAGCGAATTGTTTTCCACCATAATCTCTTATTCCATTATGTATTGTATGGGATGGATTATGTTTTATATAAGTTGGAAATGTATGTACTTCAGCACGCGAAAACATCATCAACTTTTTTCTCTCTCGAGGAAGTGCACAGCAGTTGGCCTATTCCTCTTGCGGATTCATTGATAACCCTCCACCATCCCACTCCCTTCTCACCGTCTCGGCCATCCCTATTCACCACATGTAGCATTCCTAAACTGATTTTCCCATGTTGTGAGAAGCGGGTCCCGTTCCCTGCAAAATTGTTTTCATTTTTTCTGTCTGCTTTTTGGGAGAAAGACAAAAATAAAACAATGAAAAAGGAAAAGTAATAATAATAGGTGTGCGCTCTGTGTTGGCAAACTCCGTCCAGTATTGCTTCATGTGGCGGGGGTTGACGCCCTTTAGCCAGTGGGAGGGAAGGTCTGAAAGAAACAAAACGTTTTTGGTGCATGATGATATGATCATCCTCATTCATTCTATTTCAGCACTCCAAAAGAATACAAAACCATTTTCATTTTCTCTTGGAGAAAAAAAGAAAATTATTCTACCCAGGTTGGTTGTTCCAAGGAACAGGTGTAATGAGATTATTAGTTAGTAGAGGACCATGGAACGCATAGCAAATTGTGAGAGGGCCACCAAAACATTCTTCCAAGTAACAAATTTTTTTTTCATAAAAAAGCTGTTATTTTTTTGCAATGTTTTAAAAATGAAATTCACAGCTATAAACCTATTATGGTTTAATATTGGATGGAGATTTTGCTTTCTCTTTTCACTCGTGAGTAAGCACATTATAGCGATGTACATGTAGTTGGGCTTTTTATACCCATTTAGCGTTCTCATTAATTCAAGTCATGTTCCTCCGGCCATTGTGGAGGCTCCCCAAATGCTTTAAAATGTCCTTTTTTCAACGGCATAAAGCAGCCTTTGCAACATGGCAATATCTTCACATGTTTTCTTTCCTTCCCTTTCATCTTTTTTTCCCTTCTAAACTTTCCATCCATCCAATGATCCGTAAACGTATAAAGAGGCCCTCATTCTCTTCGTACTCAAATGGCGGACATGATGATAAATGTCTGTTGCGGTTTGAGTGAGACAAGAAAGATTCCTCAAAGGAGCCTACATTCAAAAGGACGCAGTCACATATATTCCCCTCTGTCATCTTCTTTTCTATTTCTTTCTCCTCAATGCAAGAACACATCCATCCTTCCCAGTTCACCCACTCATTTCACATGGGACGGACAATATTTCCGTCAAGCTTTCTTCAAGTACAGCAGCAGCAGTAGTTGCGCTAGCCATTTTATGGTCTACCGTACAAAAAACTAGTCATCACATAGGCCGATATTTTTTTGAATGAAAAGGCACTACTTTCGATTCCTTTTCCCTTATCCCTGACATTATATTGCAAATATTGATTTGACTTTCAATTATTCTCCCTCCAACAATACACCGCTTTTATAACGGGCTTTCCTTTCATTCTAAAATCGTTTGGTGGAGGAACTGAGAAAAATGTCTTTGATGATATCTGAGGACGGTAAACATCTTGATAGATTTGGGACTCACGACCGAGTCAGACTTTCTCCCTATTTGTTATAGACAATAAGACTTCTTTTTTATCATTCATTCAAATAGTCATCACATCGAAATCAGTATTCAAGCGAGGAATTCCCGATGCGGTTACATCCTCATTGCATCTTCTTCCCTTTTGCTCGGTTTTCTCCAGAAAGATTTTTTCTTCGTTTTTTCTCCTCAGCTTCATTCGGATCCTTAAAACTCAAGTATGGATGGGGAAGAGAAAGCAGAAAATATAAAAATGGTTATAATGGCGCTCCCCCGTCTACTTTTCTGCTTCAGCGCCTATGGTCATATGAGAGTATAAGTATTCCCTTTGTAGTTTTGTCTACCCTCATGTTTCTCATCCTATTATTATAGGCCTCTACTTCCCAAGTGGAATCTGATCCGACATATATCTTACGATAAAGAGATGCGTCTTATGGATGGTGACAGAATCAATAAAGAATGTGAGATTTTTTGCTTAAAAACCTGATTGTCTATTTGGATCACTTTTTGTGTGAAATCATCATAAAATCTTGAAATATCCTACTAACTTAAGTGTATATATAATCCGCTTATCTCATCATCCTGGCATATCATTAGAACTTATTCAACTTGTTATCTTCACGCCTTTGATTCCCCCCCCCCCAAAAAAAAATCGCTTCCAGTTGACAAGCATTGTCACAATGAGAATTGTTTGGGGCTTAGGAGCCGCCGGAGCGCTTATAAGTATGCATGATGGATTCAAAGAAATATTGAAGATTCCCAAGGCATTTGTCACTTTTACGATGCACAAATGTCTTATCCCTATCTACATCATCTGGTTTAAAAAAAGTTTCCAGACATGCTATACCGAAGCCAAATAACTACAATATGTTTAGAGCCAAAAGCCAAGAACTGCAAAAAATTATTATAATCCTTAAAACAGCTTAAGCGAAGAGGTTATATCAACATCATTATGATCATCATCATCCATGAATAAAATCTACATCTTTTCCTTTTTGTTTAAAAGGGTCTAAAATTGAGACTCATTAAAAGCGAAGGGAATGATCTGCTTAAAATACTTGTAAACAAGAAGAATAACAATGTGCACTTTAGCTTATAGCAAGTACATTTATTTCTCCCCTTAAAAGTTAGAACTTTCCTAATTAACTTTGTAATTAGTCCCCTGAGGAATTTATACTTATTTTGAATAACTTACGAAACAACTGCATAGCAACTTTTTTTCAAAAAAAAAACTTTCTTTCCTTTGCGCTTCCCGTGGCTTGGTTTGGTTCTAGGATTTGCAAGTAGTTAGCATAAAAACTTTCCCTCCACACACACCTGCTCCATTCTTTGGCATGCCTATTATAGTTCTTGTTGTTTTTGTTTTAGGGAAGATGCTCATCTTTATAGTTGATACGGTTGGGTTGATACTTTTACGTAACTTATAATTAATAGGGAATCGGGAGAAGCACGTGTTTTGTGTAATTTCGAAAGGGCTGGCCTAACATCTTTATATGTGTCCTTGGTGTCCTGTTTGCTACACCTCGAAGAAATTAAGTCGTTCTGCACTTATCGTTAGAGAAAGATGTTCTACGGAATGAGAGAGCGTAGTTTCCATATTACGAGTTTTGTGCTCAAACTTGTTTATTTATTTTTTTCTCGCAGGAACTGATACTTTTGGCTCGATGTCTGTTGATATTGGGTTGGTCATGTGATGTCATTCATGTTATAACCTTCTGCGCAAAATGGCAAAAATGTCGATGCTCACATTTATTTTACACAGCAGATTCATGCTGATAGGTATATTATCATCAGTTTTTTTATATTTCCTGTTAAAATATGTGCTGTTCCCAGCAGCTAGCTTGAAAATTCTCGATA
Organism: Lepidocyrtus cyaneus; assembly: GCA_034696785.1. Lineage (NCBI taxonomy): Eukaryota > Metazoa > Arthropoda > Collembola > Entomobryomorpha > Entomobryidae > Lepidocyrtus > Lepidocyrtus cyaneus. The sequence continues at coordinate 9,849 of JAQIWX010001201.1, forward strand.
AAAACTACAACATCTGTCATGGAACTGGAGATTTAGGGCAAGATTTATAGAAATAGACTATAATAGGTATGTGTGGGCCATGCTACAAATAGTAAATTCTATACAGAGTTCTCTTGTCATGTAAGATGTCATAAACGTGTTTTTACCATTCATCTTCATCTAGAAATGTAACAAATTGACTGTTTTAGTAGACCAACTGTAGCCACAGGGTGCCCATCTGGATCTACAAGGGTCTGGTCATACCTAGGCAAGGCAACAGTCAGCAGTGTAGTATGCCTGTCTGTAACAATTTTGGACAGTTCAGGGGAGAATGTGGAAAACACGTTGGCGTTTGTCACTCGTCATCACCATTACCACTTTCCACCAAAGCCATCGCGATCACATCCATTTCTGTTTTCGTCGTGGTCTGCACCTTTTCTCTGGGTATTAAAATATGGAATAATCATGATGTCAAAAGAATGACTTCATTTTTTTTCTCCTAAAAATAGGATCTGATCGTCAAAACGGGTTTCTCGTGCAAATCGGTGGTTGAAGTTTCCGTGAACTTTAGTATTATGAGCTTGATTTTTTTTTGCATTGGCATCTCAGCGATTATGCATCCGCTACTTTTTGATGTTCATCACATACCTAGTTAGTTAGTTTAGCAAAACCACTTCCTTATAAGATTTTCTTAGAATTTTAATGTCCCAAGTCCCCGCTCAAATTGCTTTCCATCTTGCCATATCAATTATACCTTGTCAAGTGTTGAAAACTTTGTTCTGAGCAAATTGCCACTTTCTTGCAAACGAAAAAGAATTTCCATTTAAATTATTATGTTACTGCGAACTGCAAACTTAAGGGCGCAACTAACGACTTTTTGCTTCGCAAAAATAAAAATAATTTGTCAACTCTTCCCTCTTATGTTCGAAAGAGATTGAGTGATCCCGAGCCTGGGGAAAATCAATTTAAAAATCAGGCTATAACTCCTTGAAATATAAAATTTTACCCACGTTTTTGCCACTTTATTTTAGAATCAGTCGTAAGACCAAATAGCTTTTACTTTTCCAACAAAACTTTCTTTTCCGCGAACTTTTCTTTGTCAAAAGCCAGGAGTAAAATAAATTGGTTGTAAGTTCATTTAAATCCAGCAATGTACATCGAATCCTTTTCCTTGAGAAAAAACGGCTTCCAATCTTAAATTATTACCTTCAACCATAAAAATCCTCCCTTTACGACTTAACTTGTTTAATGAAATAAAGTAGTCTAGCATCCTTACTTGGTTGAGCGTTGATCTCTACTGAATTTATTCTTAGAAAGGTTGGCTC
>JAQIWX010001202.1:0-11151 GCA_034696785.1 Lepidocyrtus cyaneus
TTTCAAACGGTGTCGTCTCCAATTGAGCTATTGCCAATAATTTGATTCAAGAGTCAAGAGTGGAGATGAGAAGAAGCTATTATTGAGCCAGTTCGTGTGTGTAGTTCCATTCAAACAACTCAAACTCAACTATGGAATGGTTGAGGTGCTTTACAAGCTGGTAAATTTTAATTTAATATACTCGAAGAAGGTTTAAGACACCTGCGTAGATATTGGATAAATAATGATAATGTATGCAACTTGTATGATGGAACCTGCTATGGGAATAGCTCACTAGAAACTGGAAATGTCCATGAACACTCTGCGCCGTTTTAATTTAAGGTCAGCTTCCTTCAGGATTTGCATAGCATGACTAGATTTTATTGCTATAGTCAGTACTGATCGTAAAAAAAGGTTTTATCCTTCTGTTTAGCTCTGACTGTGATACTATGATTACTATAATGAAGCCTTCAACAGCAAACAACAAAGATTACATTCAACATGCAAACATGCAACATCAGTAGTCGGTCGGTTGTTGTTTGTTGATGGGTTTCATTGTTGATGAAATGATGAGACTACGCAGATGAGGAACTCCTATGGATACGTTCGATTCGTCTCGAGGAAAAATAAAATTTTCAGAAGAAGCCTAAGCATTTTTGAAACCTTAATTTGTGAAATGCATCTGTAAAAATAATCATGTGGCGCATGGCGCTTGTCCGATATGGGACTGTTTGAACATTTATGAATGTGGTAGATCTCCTCCGCCACCTACAAACAATCAAACGACAGCTCAAACTAGACTACCTATTTAACTTTTAAAAATATGTATTCCAACTCGTTACCTATGACCTTGTGCATTTTCTCGAGCATAAATTCCGTAGACATTGTTATATCACAGCAGGCAGCATTATGCATTGTTTCCGTTGATGGAATGATGAACAATAATTTCCAGTAATGTGTGCTTTGTTTGTCGGATGGCAGGCTAGTTCCTGTTTTTGCGTGAGTTTCCATAAAGTTTGCGCTAAATTACGGCATCTGCTTAGGTACATGACTGATGGTGACAAGTTGATTAAGTACATGAGTCATTTCGATTTCATTGCCCATTCCGGTCAGATTTAGGAAAAAAAGTATATCACTTTGAGCAAGGACATATAATATTTCAAAATGACCAATTCTTAAAGAATGCAATATTAAAGTTTTATGATTTATTTTTCATTATTCAAATTAGAGACAATAGATTCATTCATAACTGTTACAAAATGATTTCATGACTATTCCTTTTGCGACATTGCATTACATTACATTTACAATGCCAAAATGACTGCCTTGAGTTGTTAATTTAATTTTCAGTAATTTTCAGTCCGATCAATATCAAAATGACTTCATAGACATCTGGTACATAAGTTGGAAATATTCTCATCATGGAAAAATATAGTGTTTTCATACTAAACTTGCTGATACCATTTTTGGAAGTGCGGGCCGGCTCCGTCACATTTTGCGATGGTCCTAATCGCATGGAAAAGACAAGGGAACAATGCTCCGCAGGGCTAACCTTCGGAGACAACAAACCAGACTGTGTGTGCCTCAAGGGAATGTAAGCCAGCAAAGTTGGAATGATTACCATTTAGCGTCTGGAATTAGCAACCTGGTCATAAGTAACAGGCTTGATTTGGGTGTTAAGGTTGTTGTTATCATTGCCTTTTTTAGATACCGATTCATATCAGATACGTGTGAAACTGCGGATGGCTTTGGTGATTCCGTCTGCACCAGACTGGCGGACGAAAATGGGCTGGGAGCGAGCATCATTGGGATCAAGTTTACAAGAGATCCCGTTAACTGGTCCCAAACTGGGGCTGTTTGCGAAAGAAAGGGTTTTGGAAGCGAGACCTGGGACTTCATCACAGAGAAACATTCTAGAGGGTCCACAACCAAAAGCATGCACATTTATACGGTAAATGGGAAACCGTATATATCAGTAGGTCATGGCGATAAGCCGGTAATCTGCGTGCAGCCTGCGACGGTCAGCGATGATCAGAGGATCTGCAAGTTTCTCAAAGCTGAGAATGCCGAGCTTTGGAAGGAAGGGGATGCTGAGATCGTTGTGAAACCTAAATGTGAGGGGAGGCAGTTGAGGTCACATAAATGCTTTGGTGTGCTGAAGAGTCATGAATGTAAGTAGGATTTGTTTTGTCCATGAATGATACATATATTTTTCAGTCGAGAAATTTTGTAATGAAAACTTTATTTGCTGCTATTTTTCAGCGGAATGTACGCTCTCATGCTCTAACTCGACGGGTGAACACAGGGTTGTAGGAAGAGGTGTTGGTGGGGCAGGTAACAAAAAGGGGGGTGGAGGGAAATCCAAAACCACCACTGCCAAACCTGTAACGACCAAGGCTGGGAAACAAACAACCACTTTGGCAAGTGACACATATCAATCCCACCCTGTGGAGTATTGGAAGTATGACAACAGATACTTGAATAGGAAGATGATGATCTACAACATTATCAATCAACTGAGCACAAACACGACGAACAAATCCGAGTTTGGGGAGCCCAAGCGAACATTTGAATTGTTCAATATGATGAAAAACATAACGTTATCCTATTGCCCCGGGGAGTTTGTTGATCCGAATTGGGTGGACTTGGTGGTAGAACTCTTCTATATTTTGCACAAAGGGAATATTTTCAAATATGAAGAGAATTTGTCGGAGGGGGAATTTGAGTGGATCAGGGATATTCTTGGGAAGTGTCAGGAACGAGTTGGGGCATCTCCTGAGGAGGGAGTCATTTTGTCTACTGAGCCGGCTGCGGAGAATGAGATTGCTGATGAAGCTTGCAGTGGGCATGGTGGAATGGTATTATTAATGTGTTGAGAAATTATGAATGCTAATTTTTTGCGTGGTTTGTTTAAATTAATGTTAAATGAGATGATGCAAAAACACTTTTTTTCATAGGCCAAGGGTTACTGTAATGGAATGAACGAGGAAGGGGAGTGCAATTTTAGAAAGATAGATGTGGAACCGGACCGAGCTAACGACTCATTTCACTACGTCCCAGATGTCGCATGGGATATTGTGGACATCATCCAAGTGGTTTGCTTCCGCGAGTTTAATGATTCCTACCGAATGTTCCATGTTTTGGAGCAGGCGGCTGAAAGGCTGTTCACTCTACAAGTTAAAAATTTATGGTAAGTGGATAGAACAAAGTAACTTTCTGGCTGGTTAGGAAATATGACCACAAACGATCAGGTAGCTTAATAGTGTAATCATATCATGTTTCATCCAGGTACTACCCAAATTGGTCCACGAAAACTAAAAAGAGGCTCCTTGGAACATCTGCCGATACACAAATGCACAATTTGGAAGTATGCATTAATTCAGCTTACGATATAAACTTGGGACAGATACCCAGGCTTGTTCGACCCGGACCTACCAGATATCTCCGGAGGAAAAAGTGCAAAATTCGTTCCTAATAATTGTAAACAGTCTGGTAATTAAGTTTATGGCATTAGTCATCTAATTTATCTTCTATTTTTAACAGGCGAGCTGCGTCAAGACAAACGCCGGTAAGTCAAGGACAGTATGTTGACGTCTTTTGCGGAAGAACTCGGAAGGACTTTGTTCTTCCGGCGAATTGCCCAACCTTGTGAGAAAATTAATGGTGCATTAGCATTCTACAGTAATCGCTTTGTCTTATTACGACCCGTTTCATGAAATAAAAAAACTGAATTTCGTCAGTCATATAACTATTCAGAGCTAACTGAGTCATTCGAACATACAATTCGTCACAGCTTATTTATGCAATTTACTATAAACTATAACGTAAGCGTAAATAATTAACTTGGTGTATTGCATCATTAGTTTTTAGCAGCTAAGATCGTTCGGGGCGTGTAGAAAATAGGCGGGGGGTAATTAACTAAGGTATTTGAATATATTTACTATTTATTGATGTGATTAAATCACGGTAACTTATGACGTAATACTCCCAACATTTCAGTAGGTACCGTCGTAAGGTACATTAGGTAATAAGTATGAATAAAAAATTTGAACACCTATTTCATCCATTACCAATCAATGACAATGCCGTCAATCCACCTTGGCCGATGATTTTTTTTTATAAATGACAAATGATGCATTATTAGTGACCCCAGTCCAGTAATGCCCCCCCCCCCCAAAAAAATAAGATTTAACAATAAGAATCATTTACATTGAATAATGATACCGATAAATTCTAATTAGCTAACTGTAGTCCAAACACGGTTACTTCTACTTCAAATCAATAGTCCAAATCTTTAGATATCTCCAATGTCCCCACATAAACTATTCCTGAAGCGATTAAGAACCATAGCCCAACCAAATATAGCCCAAACATAAATAAGCCTTAAGGATAGGATAGAAGCGGACCAATAATTTAAGTTCACAGTTTAAACGTTTTCGAAACAGAGTTCATCCTTTATTATATTATTATTGTTTGGTTGTTGTCATCATTAAAAGATTTAATCGGAGTATTCACCCTTGTTAATCACGAAACGAAACAAGTTGGGAAGAAGAAAACAGGGAAAGATTACATTTCTCTTTGAACGTTTGGTTTTTTAGTAGTCAGCAATTGAAATTACACGGTTATTGAACATACGTACGTAAATACATTTGCAGAAAAATTGTCTAGTAGTTTTTCATATAGTGTCATAATATATTAATACCATTATTAGACATATACGTAGGTATATAAGTAGTAGTAAAAATGAGAGTTTTTTAGTTTTGGAATTAAAAGCTACCAAGTAGTAGTATAACACAATAATTGTCGGTAGTAATTAGTATTTATATAGAGCAGTGTGTGTAGCAAAAAGATGGAAAACATTGAGCAAGATGTTGTACAGATTATATAGAATATATAGATAGTAGATATAATAATTTGTTTGGTAGAGCGTTGTTTGTTTTTCTGATTGATTTTTTTTCTTTGTTCGGGGTAACAATAATTATTACAGAATGTCTGTCTCATAGAGAGGCTTGTTGATGTTGCTGAGGGAGCCGGTTGGGGCAGCACTGAACTCCAGGCCCAGCTTTGCTCTCAAATTGCTCTCACTCCCCGTCTTCTTCAGTTCAGCCTTATCAGAGTTATTGGAAGCTGAGGTGGCCGAAGAGGAGGATCTCTGTTGGATCAACTGGAGTCGATTGTACTGCTCCTGGAGCTGCCTCTGCTTCCTCAGTAGCTCTTGATGTCGCTGGCTAAGCTTCGGGGCTCCGCCATCCTGACTATTCACACTTTCACTTGAATCACCGCCACTTGACTCTATACTGGGAGAAACTAAAGGGGATTTGGAAGAGATGCGGGGCGGGGGAGGAGGAGGGATTTTAGTGGGTTTGGGAGGCAAGGGTGGATGAAGTTTTAAAGGAGAGTCCCAATTCCGTACCGGGCTACCGCCGCCACTCTCTGTGCTCGGATAGCTGGGCAACCTTTTCGGAGGGTCTGGCGGTCCCAGTCTGTTCTTCTGAGGTATTATCGTCCCTCCGCTGATCTCATTTAGTAGATCATCGAGTGCATTTTCCGGACTTGAGCCGTTTCCGGGCCCATAACCGCCGACACCTGCGGCTCCCACGAGACTCCCCGGCGAAATGATGGAACAAGGTGTGGTGGCCTCCTAGATTTGAGAAATTAATAAGAGAAAGAGATAGTTTGAAGGAAGCCTCTACTCAAGCTTCTTCCCAACAACAGTGAATAACTGACATTAAACTAAATGCATGACAGTACTAATAATACAGATATTAATATGCATACGGCATATACAGATACGATTATATATATTCATGTATGTTCACAAGTGATAAAAATTCACACATTGGTTTCGCGTTAGTCAAAGCTATAAACAATCAAAAGGAACAAAAATATTTTGTTTTCACATAAAAAGACAACAAAGTCCAAACAAAACGAGAGACAACAGTAATACGAGGCGGTTACGGTTTCAGGAGAAAAAAAATAAGAAAAAAACATGACATATTATTTGTTTTTTTCATTTCGTCACATTCTTGAAAAAATATATCATATCTTCATCTGTGTGTGAACACTACATGGACAAATTCACGAAGCAAAATATTAATACAGCGACTAAAAGTTTGGATGTTGTTTTCCAAGTGATATGATCGTGTTTGGTTTTTTCATTCACAGAAAAAGCCCGTTTGTTTATTATTTTGTGACTGACAATTTTGTTTTTAGCTAGCTTTGGATACGTTATAGATAAATACCTACTACTTTAATACATTAAACATGCAAGTTTTTTGTTTGTAAAGAAAGCATTGTTTTTGAGTTAGATATACAATACACAACGTACTCTGAGTCAGAAATTGCTTGCTTGAAGTGTGAGCTCCACTTCCAGAGATACTATATTAAAAAACAAAAAGCACTACCGTAAGCTTTCCAGTCTCTCGGTGTGGTGACACACGAGTCGAGTCACTCACTCTCTCTCTCAAATATGATCGAGTTACTTACTTATTATTACAAAACCGTCATGCATAGTTTATAATGATCATGTGATAGAAGAAAAAACACAAGGGACTACGCTCCAGTCTCCTTTACTTGATTTGGTTTTGGTTTATTTCTTCTTTTCGTTTTTTTTTTAATTCTTACTTTTCTTCTTCATTTAATTCGGCACATTTCGAGAGGTGAACGTCTTACCCTATTGTTGGCCTTCCCGAGTTGGGAAGGCTGTGGTGGGAATTGACCTGGGACAACTGGATCATCTTGGGAAGGAAGACGCTGCTCTTGGACCGAAGCCAGTCTGAGCAACGTTGAAAAATTAGGTTGATTAATTAGATTAGAGATTATTCATGCAAATAATTTTCCCACGTGTGCATGGTGGTGTAACGATCATACCTCTTGAGAGTCACCAACGTTCCAGTCAGCTTTTTACACCGCTTCAAAGCGCTCTCCAATCGTTCAGGCTCCTCCTTTAGAAATCTATCCTCCACGGTCATTCGTTCCATGTCACTTGTCAGCATCGTTTTAACACTTTCATGGAGAGGGGGGAACCGGACTTTAAGATCGGCGACTGATTTACTGCAAAGGCCATTCCAAAAAATAAAAATTGGGTTAAAATTCACATGTTTCAAACAGTGATAGAGGTCAAGGTCATATAATAATGACGACAAATATTACTTAAATGATGATTTACAGAGTAATTACCTGGATTTACTTAAAATTAAAGCCATATTTTCTACATCCGACATATTTACTCTCGTTCTTTTGTTAATAACGTGGCCCCTTAAGTCTTCCACCGTCAACTCGAGCTCGCTGAAAAATTATAAATAAGTTTAGCAATGCAATAGCGTTATTCACATGTTGTTTGTGCAAATAGGAAAAAATTGAACAGAATAATATATAGAGCAAACATACGATAAATCTTTCTCCAGCTTCATCACTTCTTGTTTGTAAAGTTCTTCCTCACGGCGGATTCTAGACTTTTCGGGGTCCCCTTGCATCCACTGATCGTTCCCAGACATTGTTACAACCCTATTTGTTTTATTCATTCCAGTTATAAACAACGTTCTCGGGGTCATATAAAAACACTAAATGTTTCATTCCACGTCAACTTCAACTCTCTCAACTTACTTGAATCGTAAAAATGTATCCCTCAGTGTCTCCCGTACAGTGTGTGCTTGAGCTTGTACGCTTCTTCTTAGAAATTTAATGTCAGTTTTTAGCTCTTTTGCTTTCTTTTGTAGCATTCTTAGCTGATTATACATTTCTGGGCTTAATCCTAAGTCTCCTGTGGGCCAAAATAAAAAATTACATTAGAAAAAGATCAGTTTTCAAAAACTACTCGAGAAAGAGAACGCATGACAGCATCATTTGTTTTATTCATAGCAATTTGCAACAATACAGAAGAACACACGGATCTTACCTCTAGGAGGAGGTGCATAATACTGTCTGTCATAGGGATGCGAAGGAACGTTAACCAGGGCTGCAGGCTGAACATGGTTTGGAGGTTTTGGCACACTCATTGGGACAGGTTTTAAGACTCGATCTGCAAAGGGACAATAAAAAATAACCAGCATTATTGTAATGTCCTCTTTACTTTCTCTCTGATAATTCAGAGACAATCGTTTTCTCCTGGCGAGCAACCTAGTCATGCAGAAACAAACGGGTTGATAAACATGTATACCTACACATGTACTTATGTAATAAATAAACATTGTTGTAAGAAGCAGAAGAAAAATAATAATATCTCTTTGCTTTGTTGTAGGAAAAGAATGAAAATAAAATAATTGATAATAATAAAAGATGTGAATTAGTCAAAACTACAGGATCAAATATAAAACAAAAAACCATGTCATGCGGTTACAAACTAGATAAATGTTATTTTACATTGACAAGGATGCAGAAGTAAATAGGTTCAATGTCTTTTATAAGTACTTTATTGTAAGAGAATAGTAATAAATTTATACCCTGAGACACTCTTGGCAAAGTGGAAGATTTGATTGCTGGCTTGGTTGGCTTTTCCACTATAACAGAAGAATATAAAAAGAGACCCATAAAGCCATGAAAATTAGAATAATTAAATTTAAAGTAAAAAATGACTCGAATTTGTTAGTATGAATCAACAGTTTTTTAAAAGCCCCGAGTTTGAAAATTATATAGTGATAATGATAATACAAATATTTAATAAATATAACTATTGCACTTTTATGATTTTTTTTTTGTAAAAGGTAATATAGTACAAGTTTTGTTGCAGGAGGCACAACCTGGTTGATGTGTAGGTGAATGTTGTTTCCCATGATCCGGCGGGTCATCACTAAACGAAACGGATTTTTCTTTACAAAAGACAAGACAAACAAAAGATTTCGATCACCACTTTATCCCGAACAAGAACACATAACGATAAAAGAAAAAATGACGTAAAATGAACAATAGACCCCTTTCAGAATAAAAAAAAACCCAGCGCATTATTTTCGTAACAAGAACAAGATTTTTGAAGAATTGAAGCTGCGTATTTACAACATAATTACAGGAAAGGACTTCTTCGTATGTTTTTAAATATCTGAGACCTTAAGAATTTGTTAAAATTGAAAACATTGTTCCCCTAATTTTCCAATCTGTGCATTAACCCTTATCTGAAAATCAATTTAGAAAGTATTGATATTTAGCATTGGACTGATATTAACTTGGTATGCAATAATCGTGTGCTGCCTTGAAACTTTCCCTATCAATCCAGATTACCGCAGTTTAAGGGACTATATTTCAGGAGTTATCATATGATCCATTGCATTACTGGATTTGCCTCTGCCCTTCGTTTGGGAGAACGCATTTACGTATTAGTGAGATAAAGCTACTTTTCTTTTGCTTTTACCTACTTTCTCTCTACATGATTTAGTACGTACACTAAATACTGTACAACTAGTTAGACAGGTATGTAAATTATTATGCTACTTCTTAAAATACAGTTGGTATTAATTATTACATACCTTTGCCGAATTTAGGCGGTTTAGTCATGGGCATTATAACGGAAGAAGATATAAGCGTCTCTGTTGATGGTCGAACAGGGTCATCTACACATAATATTTACGGTGAACACAGTTTGTTTTAGCACATTTACTTTACACAATTACTATTCTTGATATTTTATCCTTCTAAATAAATAAGCTAAAAAATATAATTCAACAATTTCAGGGTTTGTGGGGTTTGGGATGGGTGATTGATCCCAGATAAGTCAAAGAAATAATTTAATAAAAGCTCGACAGATTTCCTGTCATATATTATTATAGTCTATTTCAAAATAATCCAACTAAATACAAACTATACACAACATAAAGTTTCCAAACCTTAAAAAACTAAATGGACCTTCTACTAAATGGACTAAATAGGGATTTACGTAGGTAAGTAGTTTATCAAAGGTTGGGGGCAAACAAAGACTGTAAAAGAAAACTTTCTCCTATAACCAGTACACGAAAGTATAAGAATTATAAATAAAAGCGTTTTTATCTATAAATTTACCTGGTAGCGAAGCAGAGCTTGAACTAGAGTGCTTATCAATATCATCTGCGGAACAAACCAAGAACACTTTTGTTGGAGCATAATAGGTAATTCTAAAAATATAGTTTTAAGGTACCTGCGTAATACACAGCATCTATCTACAACCTATTTGTACATAATCTGGCGTTCACTGTAGTGCGAATTAGATTTTTTTAAAGTTAATGGTAGTTAAAAATAGGAGTATCGATGAAATATTGCTTTATCATAATTATCATTCAATTAATCCCGGTTAAACAAGGCACTTCAAAAAATTATCCCAGTCCCAAAAAAGCACAGAAAAAAATTAGTTGCGTAACAAACAGCCGCAACCTTAACAAGACTGTTGGTTTATACATATATAAGATCGTCCAGAGAGTGAGTATAAAATTCCTTCATATTTTTGTTTTACAAAAGTTGTGAATGCATTCGGTAAGTTGCTTCAATTCAATCCAGTTTAAATTCAAACAGTTTTAAGTGCAATAGTGCAAATTTTTTTTCTTCACACAAATAGGAGTCAAGATTTTATGAATGAAAAAGGTTTTATTATTGACATTCATAGCAATATTTTGCAAAGCTGATATGGAATGTTAGCACCCAAAAAGTTATAAAAGACCGTGTGTTAGATAAGAAGGGAAAGGGCCAAAGTATTAGTAAACCGTTACCTCTATAGTCCCTTGTCGGGATGTAATCTCTGTACATAGAGGAAACGGAAGAAGGTACAGCAGCCACCCCAGCGTTTTGAGGAGCACCATGAGGAACTATAATATTTCTGGGCAAAGTAGCAGCAGATGGAAGGATACCTGGAGTTGGCTGATTTGTCACCGGGACCAGTGCCTTCTGGACGAGCCCTGTTAAATTAGCCAGCTGCCTTTCCATGTGCTCCATCCGGAAGCGAGCCTCTTCGTCTATGATCACAGGAGTTATAGAACCAGACCTTGGTGGCGGGAACTGATAGTAGGGATCCTCCATAAAGCGTCTTTCGGGGGAGGCAATGTATGTTGGATCTGAGGATAGCCATTCATATTAATAAATCATTGTTTTAATAATGACATTGCATTTAACGAAATGGCCTACAAATATGGTAGGTAGGTAGATAGGTTTTATTGTGCTTAAGAATACCACAGTATACACACAAGAGTTACATTAATAATACAGTCAGATATATAG
>JAQIWX010001203.1:0-11149 GCA_034696785.1 Lepidocyrtus cyaneus
TTTCTAAAATATTTGCAGCATTAGTATGAGAAGTATGTAGTATTAGAATTAGGATTCGGAAAGATTTTAGAAATCGCCCCACCCACAGACCCACAACAAAGCTCGTTGGCGGGCAGGCGAAAAAGCAGCGATTATTTGATCACGTAATATTTGAATTATCCTAAACGTCAAGTGCTACTCAATCGACACTGAATGCTGCATCACGTTACTTATTATAATGCGTATCATGTTTTATGTGTATAAACGGGAATACTTTTACAAATTGCGATATGATGCGGTAAATAAATATGACAAAATTGACAACCAATTGTAGCCATTCATATCCTAATGCGTTCTATGTTAAAAAATTAATCACAAATTGCAATGATTACAAAATTATATAACATTGAGCCCACTTCCAACATCACACCGCTATTAACGCTTGAAATTAGTTGAGATTTAAAATGATATGATTTCAACATTTTGAATGTTTGATGGACAGACGTTGGGGACTGAGACATGATAGGACGAATAAGAAGTATTTGTTTTTAAAAACTGATGAAGATGTCAAATTTTTTTCTAATAGACCAAAAGAAGGCGGCAATAGGACGTAAGTTATTTTACAAACAATCGTGTTATATAAAATATGAATGAAATTGTGAGGTTGTCGCTTTCCGGGTCGGATTTTTACCTATAACAGAGTTTAGCTAACATAACCTTGCATAATCAATGCATTCAAAATTTTCGGGACATATGTGAGTAAGGATTTCAGGGCTTCGTAAAGAGTATGATGATGGTCGCTGAATATGGATGCATACTTATATAAAACAATTATTTCACAATCATCTATTTTGACAACAAGAAATAACGCCTAGTCGCCTACTGTGTTGTATGCCTAGTGCCTACCCTCACCCTCCAAAAAAGTCTCCTCGTCAAAGCAAGCATCATGGCATCATTTAACCAATGTTGGTTTTGTTTCATATTTGGGGACATCTACTAATAAATGGTTAACTGAACCAACTTCATTAAAAATAACCGTCAGATTTCAATCAGACATGTTAAAATTTGTGTTCAGGAGGGACAAAAACACCTCAACTACTCTTATTTTAGAAATGAGAAAGTTTATATGAAACCGGTTTTTATGAAATGAAATAAGCATCCTTCTATAAAAAGTCTCGTTCCTTTGAAGGACTCCAACTAAAACACATAAGTTCCGTTGTGTTAGAAGAAATACGGTACTTTTTTTGTAGTAACTTTTACTGCGTGGCTGCTGTATTGTTTTTTATAGCCCTGCATTCGTATTCAGTTTAATGCATTTTTAGTGGAATGCAAAACAACAAAAACAAAAACACACGACATGCGTGCTTCATTTGCCGCCAGCTGGTTGGTATTATATTCATCGGTTTAACAAATCAGTGGCGCGGAGCCAAGAACACGGGGCAAGTTGAGAAAGATCAAAACAACACGGCTTCTAAATATTAAAAGTATCAGTTCACGCGCCCGTTTTGTAATAAAGTTCAATATTTATTTTGCAAAAGTTCTGATTAATTTCGTACAATTAAAGTATTCTTGCCTGCAGTGGATGGAAACGTAAGGCTACTCAAGGGAAAATAGAAAGAAATCAGAATTCGATAATTAATTATTAATCGAATACGACCGATTTATTAAATCTGAATTAACAACATTTCACTAATTCTATTGTTTAATGACATCTTGACATCTCACGATTACTGATATTTTGGTGTTGTATATACGTTTAGTTGTTTCACATTAGTTAACAACGTAGTGCAGAAAGGAACAGAAGTCAAGATGAAACGTTCAGACATGAACAAAAGATTGAAAACTGCAGGACCCGCTTCCAACTCCAGGCAGCCGACCAAAGGAGGAAGCAACGCTGGTTCATGTTCGAGAAAGCTGACAACAGCAGGAACAACAAACCCATTTGAGAACCTAGTGGTATGAATTATATCAATTAATGTTGCAGTTTCAAACTTTTAAAAACAAGGGTTCTGGAGTATCAGAAATTGGGATTTAGTAATGAAGCATTCCGCTATATATATTATATGTTATTGGACTGTTTCTCTTTTATTTTTAGATTCTCGAACATTTGTTCAAGTTTTGTCCTGTGGAGGTCCTTAAGCAATGCAGACTTGTATGCAAACTTTGGTTCCAAGAGTCCCGGCTTACATGGCGAAACAAATGTCAGATTGTAATGACCAGGGATATGAACAGATCTGATAGACTGGTCTCCATCAACCACGAGCGAATAGAAAATGATTTTGGATGGAAGTCTGCTTCCCATCTCAGAATGCATTGGCTCCTAACTTATTGCAGGAATCCAAAAAACCAATGTGCAACTAAACCCTACCGCTCTATAAAACTGATGTCTTCGCCCAAATACCGCCAGTGCAATATACATGCGTATGAGTTTCCGAAGCTGTGGGATGCCCTTGGACATAATCTGACAACTGTGCACCTTGCGAACTGTGTCTTCAACTCGATGGACGATTTCCGAGCAATGTTGTTTAAGGCTTGTCCGAATCTTCAAACCCTTAAGTTGGGAGAGATTCTAATTGCATTCGAGAACAATGAGAAACGGCGCACATTTTTAGCGGATAAGAGAATGATGAATTACAAGGAACCTATCTATGGAAGGAAACTGCAGCTCAAAACGTTAAAAATATCAACGTGTTCGAGGTATCAGCTTGGATATCTTATGCCATGGTTGGAAGTTTTTTCACACTTCCAACAACTTTCCCACTTCCAATTCTGCAACAGCAACAGCAAATGGAATGGCGATGATAGTTTCAAGGAAGAGTTTACGGAGTTATTAGAAGCCATGAAATGTGTGCGAAAGCATAACCCAAAAGCCCTTCCATTGGAATCTGTTGAAATCACACCGGCTCTAGACATTTCCAGATGCGATCACATTGCAATAAAAGAAACGGAACTCGTAAAGAACCTCAATATTCCGATGAAATCTATGTTTATCAAAGTCCAGCCCGGGATTGACGAAGAGAACGTGAAAACAATTCTGAGATCACATGCAGAGACAGTGAGGATGGTCAAGGTGACTGGGAATCCTCATGGACCCGCTTTAAATCAGGAGTTCCCGTTCGGAATTCAACTCAACAATCTTACATCCTTGAAGATTAATAAACAGCTTACAAAAAGTCTTGCATTTTTAAAATGTACTCCGAACTTAAAGAAATTGACAGTTTCCGGTGGTGCGGATACTATGAAACTGAGCGTTTTCAATAACAGAGAAGATGGGATGGATAATATGAGAATGACTCACATGGAAGCATTGAGGCTGGACTCTATCGTAACTGACCTGGAATTGGATTGGTTGTTCAGGAGAATGCCGCACCTGATTACACTGCATGGATTAGCACTGAGCGACCAACAATTTGGGATTGTTTGTCAGAACTGGACGCAGCTCAGGAGCTTTTCAGTCGCCGGCAACCAGTTGACGGACATGGGAGTGATTGGGATGAGGAATAAAAGAAAAAGGAAGAAGATGACATCAGTTTCACCCAATATTGCGAATTTACAAGGTTAGTCTGGAAAACAGTTTCCACTGAAAATAAAAACGAACTATAATCAAGCATATTCTGTTATAAAATGTTTATGTATTTTTTTTTGTAATATTTTAGAATTGGAAGAATTTGCCTTTGCTGACAATCGGCTTACAGAGGAATGTGTCTTTCACGGATTTCTGAAACTTCCTCGACTGGAAGATCTGAAATGTCGGAATAAAAGTGTAAGAAGTAATCTAGAATAATGAAATGAAAGTAAAAGAATGAAAAATGATTTGGTGAATCATGCTAGAAGGATTTACTAGTTTTAAATGAATTTTTAATCATTCTAATAGAATCTGAACTGGGGACCACATGTCTGGATAATTATCAAAGATAAAAACATTTCATTGCACGAGACGCCTTGTGGTCACTGCCCTGGATTGTGCAAGATTGATTCACACATGGACGAAATAATTTTTTAATAGTAGAAATAAATGATATGCATCATCAAACAGAAGAAAATATTATACTGTATCACTAATGAACTAAATATAAATGATTTTCTGTTATTTTGAATTACATCATAAACGTAAACCATTATCATTATAGTATGATGCGTCAAATAGAAGTTAAGTAATGTAATGTTTTGTATGCCTCACAAATAACAAACCGTTTACGTATATCTTTCGTAACCCGTTTTTAATTTGTAGTTTTGTTAATGAATGTCTTAATAGTGAAAATGTAAAAAAAAAAGACTTGAGAAAGTGCAATATATTAGCGTAAAACAGTCAATAAAATTTGCATACCTAAATAAAAAATTAAAGAGTTAACCAATCAAGTACTAAATATGTTTCACTCATTAATATAAAATACTAGCAAGGAATACTTACAACATAACAATGTAATTGCATGATGATTTTGAATAAATGCAGAATTTATACAATTTAACCTAATTCTTTTTTTTTGCACATTAATTGGAATTCTATTTTATTTATATTATTCTTAATGCGACAGTTATAATACATCAAATATAACAGAATGTGAGACATCAATTTTACAATTTAAAAAAAGACATGCTAAATCACCGTCAAAATTGAAATAAGTCAAAATAAGTGTAAGCGTTGCACTGTTGTAAAACTTATATGGAAGATGTGTTTCGTTGTTAATGCATGTGATATCAATTGATTTGCGTTAGTCAGGTATGAATAAATTTTCAGGGTAGTCGGTACGTACTTCTGGTGGTGCATGTAAAGTTCAGATTACAGTAATTAATTAAATGTGATACATATTCATGAAACAAGTTCCGTTACAATAATAATTAATTCAAATGTGATACATATTCGTGAATCAGTTTGTTTTTGTTTGTTACTAAAAATAAGAGTGAGACAATGAGACATAACGTTCGGGTTTAAAATAAATAACCGAAAGGTAACATATAACGGTAACAAGGAATTAAACGTAATAATATTTTTCTTTAAAGTGACTACAATGGTCGTAAGTAAACAAGCTGTTAATTCATTTTAACCAACTTGAACAGAAAACATTCTAAAAATATTTTATCGGTTTCTTATACAATTTATCGAGATGCTTTGAAACTAGTTTTAGGTGATACAATAATTAGAATTCAGGATACGATAGGATAAAATACTTCAGGTGATACTTCAGTCTAACATACCCCATTCGCGATCATGAAGAGATCGTTCCTCATCTCGCATCAAAGCCAATTGAGATGAAGGGTGAGAATGAACACCAAGAAGATCTTGTCGCTGGAAGGCTGGACGATGATCATGCTGGAAGCTTACACCCGGACGAGGAGCATTAACAGGACAACCGATATTTTGGCGTTCAACGTGGTGCTGAGGAAGACCTTGTTGAAAATGACTGGGGATGTAAGGAGTAAATGTAGTTGCATGGTGGTGCCGGAAAGCACATCGTTGTGTAGGACTGGCGAAGTAAGGAGTAGGCGAAGGATTTTCGGTTCCAGATGTTGGCCTGGTGCGTCGGGTGAGGAGATTTGCATCGTAGCCTAAATCACTGAACCAAGCATGTTTGGTCGACGCCGTGGGTGTGGAATGACGGGACGGACTTTGATCTCCAAGAGAGAACGGAGAAGACGATGAAGCAAAATTGGGAGTAGGGAAGGCACGCGAGACAGGAGGTAGGCCCAAGCGCAGGTAACGTTCTCGGAGTGTAGGATCAAGATTTTCAAATTGCAGATTTCGAGGATTGGAATGTGGTTGTTCCACAGGGGCATGTGGGCGGGAGATTTTAGATGGAGATGATGTATCACCTCCAGAAGCTTCTCGATCAATCACATCCCTCGGATTTCCATCAAAAGTTTGGGTCGACGCCGTGGGTGTGGAATGACGGGACTGACTTTGATCTCCAAGAGGGAACCGAGAAGACGATGAAGCAAAATTGTAAGTAGGGAAGGTACTCGAGACATCCGGAAGGCCCAAGCTCAAGTAACGTTCTCGGAGTGTAGGATCACGATTTTCAAATTGCCGATTTCGAGGATTGGAATGTGGTTGTTCCATATGAGCATGTAGGCGGGAGATTTTCGATTGAGATGGTGTATCACCTCCGGAAGCTTCTAGGTCAATCACATCAATCGGATTTCCATCCAAATTGTGAGCACCGGGGTCGCCATCTTCTGTGGAACCCAATTGCCCATCTTCTTTGCTGGGCTCATCTGCAAAAGCAACGCTGTGGCAACGTTTCGAGGCTTGTGGATAAATCTGTGATTGTGTTGTTGAAGATGTTGATGAAGCACCACCAGTATTCTTCTTGACTTTTCTTGTTGTAGCTAATTTTCCCGCTTTCGCGCCAAATGATCTTGCAGTTTGTGAATTTTCATTCCACAGAGAAGCAGCGTTGTAAGGAGCTCCTGTCAGAAGCCAGTCTTTGGACAACCCAGACAACTTTACTATAGTTTTAAGAAATCCGACGGGATCATAGATACACAGCTTATCGCCTTTCAATACGGCGTCCGAAAGTGCGTCTGTGATGGATTCCCCAACCATTAACCTACAGTCCTTACTTAAATCTTCATTGTCTGACGCTTCATAGTAAAGGACGGCATTCTCCAGCTCGATGACAGCTTTAAAAGCAGTTTGAAAAGCGGGGTAAAGAAACCGCAACACCTTCTGGAAGGAACGGGTTGCGCTCATCAATGACTCATTGGCTGGGTCGCGACGTCTGCTGCTGAGGTTGACAACAGCTACATCCTCATGTCGTATCCTTTTTTCCATGTCGCAGCCGGCGATTACCAAACCTATAACAATTAAAATAAATATTGAGACGTTAAAAACTTATCCATTGTTTTTTAAACTGACAATTTCATTCAATCATTCAAATGCCAAAAACAAAAAGTAAAAGGGAAGGTACTTACTTTTCCTCAATGCCGTCACATAGCCTTGTTGTCCAATTGTAGTCAGCCAAGGTTCTTGCTGACTTGAACCGACTCGTGCCTGACCTGCTCCATGGGCATGGATCGGGGAGTAGTCCTGTATGTTGATCTCGGTGATGGCTCGAAGCCGTTCTTCGGTATCATCCATCAGCAGCGCAGCTAAAATTTGTGGTAATAGTGACAGGGGTGACGCAATATGACTCCTCAAGACACTGACCTTTTGCAAGGCGTGGATGAAGGTTTCCCCGACTTCCAGTTTGAACGTTTTGTTTTCATAAGCGAAGTTGCTTGCCAGCAGCCAAGAGGAGCACGCCCTCAAACCATCCTTCATGATCAAGCAGATGTCATCAAAGAGAGTGAGGTACACGCGGACAAATTGGTGCAATAATTGCCGATGTAGTGTATAGGTATCCAGGGTGTTGAGTAGAATGACCTTGTAGGGCTCCTCGATATCTAACGAAAATAAACGAAGGGTGCGGTCTGAGACTATATAAATTTATCAAATGAATGATATGGATACACTCGTGACAAATGTATTAAAAATTCGCAACTAGTCATATATATATATCACTAACCTCCTCCCCACTCAGTTGAATGGAGTGATGCGACAAGTTGATCCAAAAACACTAGGTGTGGGTCGTTAAGGATTTGGGTGCAACTAGGGCAGACTAACAGCTTATCATGATCCTTCAACCTCCTCTCCAATAGCAAAGGAACCAACACTGCACTCCAAAACCGCGCCATCGCCAACCTTAATAGAAAATTAGCATCGGATAATTAACAAAAAGGTTGAAATAACTCAAATTTTTTTTTATACTTTCTTAGTAAAACAACTGTTCCTGAATTAGTATCATACGTAGTGTATTATTATTTCATTGTATAAATGAAATCAAAATCAACAGAACAAAAAAGAAGGACAATTTTTACCGTTTGGAACCAATAGCCACGACCATTTCACGAAGGCTTGATGACGACACTAAGGAACATACATCACAACGAATATTCATAGAACCTTGAGCCATGTCTGACAATCTTCTGACTTGGATTTCTCGTAGACTGTGGATGGTGGACCTGCTAATTAATCCAGAAAACAAAAATCAACATTTAAATAGCCATTTAAATTGCATCAAATTTGTCTGGCGGTAACTACTACCGCTACTGTTTTTACTTTGACACTCCACAATCACATCACATCACGCACGTTCAACAAGATGAAGATTAAAATCATAATACACGTTTCAAATAACGAAGGTGCTTACCTTTTATTATGATGTATGACGTAACAAATAATCAAACATCAAAACAGGTTCTTCAAGTTATAACATTCGGTAATTGATATAACAGTTGTGGTTGTTACAAACAAACTGATCAGTTGATGACGCAATCAGCAATAGCTGCTCACTTTAAAAATTAGATTTTCACTGCAGTCTGCCAGTCAGTTAAAAATCAAGGTACTATAATGCAGGTAATAAATGATATCAGTTATAGGTGGTTTAATTAATAACGAAAACAAGTGACAACTATCAACTTAACTTGTTGTTTGTTGAATCAATAAAAATGAAGCAAAACTCGAGCAGTTATCTTACAAAGTGCATTTATGCACACAATAACAACAACAACTCCCTCCGCTGCCGCTGTTTCTCCGACTGATCTGATCCACAGAGAGTACTTCTTCCTATATTATTGAGATCTTCTTTGCTCAACTGATTACAATCGAACACGTTGATATTTCTCGGTCGAGTTGAGTCTTGAGTGGTGTCGTGTCGTATCGTGCACGGTACAGACATGTAATGGTGGTTGGTAGTGTTGTTGCATTTGTATTGCTGCGATAAAGAGCCAACATAAGCCAAACGAGCCAAGTAAGGGAAGCGCGGGGAAAACTATATCCTCCTCTCAATGCAGTAACTGCAATTCCGACAAAGTACATACAAACACCGCTAGATGTCCAAAAAGTATTAAAAAAAGGATGAAAACAAAGCATACTAAAAATGCATTCTTGTTTTCATATCTCCATCATCATTGTCATAACATGTTATATGCCACCATTCGCACCCACTTGAAACAAATATTTAAATCGAAATGAAATGGAAAGTGGATAATAATGGAAAGAAAATGATGCTTTTAAAGATTACGATGGATGCTGGCTGTTTTAACCGAAACATAGAGTTCCAAAAATACATACGTATGGTCACTGCACAATGCCTGTCAACTATACGCACTTACCGTATTAATTCCGTATGAAACAAACCTCGCTCTGAAACTGAAGTAGACAAAATAAAGAAAGACAGATGCACGTATAAAATGATGTCGGTTTGTGCATTTGAATGCATATTTAATTAAAACGGTTATCATGATTCAAAAAATTAACAAATAAAATTCATTGCCTTCAAATCTAAATCGTTATCTAATCAGTTAAGTTATTTTGCAGCAATCTTGGCGAATCAAGTTCCGTGTACATTAATTAATTGAATGTGATACATATCTTATCGGTTTCTTATACAGTTTATTGAGATGGTTTGAATTTAGTTTTGAATGCTACAATAATTAGAATACAGCATAATTGTAAAAAAAAAAATACTTCAAGTGATACTTCAGTCTGGCATACCAAGATTAAGATCATGAAGAAATCGTTCTTCATCTGACATCAAAGTCAATTGAGATGAAGGGTGAGAATGAACATCAAGAAGACCTTGTCGCTGGAAGGTTGGACGATGACCACGCTGGAAGCTTACACCCTGACGAGGTGCATGAACAGGACAACCAATATTTTGTCGTCCAACGTGGTACTGAGGAGGGCCTCCTTGATAAGGATTGGCGTAATGAGAAGTAAAAGTAGTCGCGCAGTGGTGCCGAAAGAAATCTCGTTGCACATGACTGGTGAAATTAGGAGTAGGTGAAGGATTCTCGTTTCCAAAGGTTGGCGTGGTGGGTCGGAAGAGGACATTTTCGGCGTAGCCTAAAGTACTGTTCAAAGTCTGTTGGGTCGACGCCATGGGCGTGGAAGCACAAACTTGACTTTGACCTCCAACAGGGGACCGAGTAGATGATGAGGCAAAAGTGAGAGTAGGGGAGATGTTCGAAACAACATAAAGGTCCAAGTAATCTTGACAAGCGGGGAGGGGCAAGTAATGTTGTCGGATTGCAGGATCAAGATTTTGAATTTGGTAATTTTGAGGATTGGAAGATGGATGCTTCACATTAGCATACGGGCGAGAGACACTCGATGGAGTTGGTGTATCGTTCCTAACGGCACTTCCGATCCCAATGATGGAGGAGCGCGACAGGGGAAGTGCACTACTGCCAGAAAAACCACAACTCTCATCATCACATCCAAAAGCAATATGACCGATCGCATCATCCCTCTGATTTCCATCGAAATTTTGAGCACCAGGGTCGGCGTCATTTGCTGAATCCAATTCACCTTCTTCTTTGCTGGAGTTATATGCAGAAGCACTATCGGTATTTCTCATGACGTCTTCAGTTGTAGCTACTTCTACCCCTTCCACTTGAGAAGAAGTTGTAGTTGCTGACTTTTCATTCTGCAGAGTAGAAGCAGCGTTGTAAGGAGCGCCTCTCATAATCCATTTGTCGGGCAACCCACACACCTCCATTATGGTGTTAACCCATCCTATCATCTCACGAGCAGAGGTACGCAGCTTTTCGCCTTTCAATACGGCATCCGAAAGTGCGTCTGTGATGGATTCCCCGACCATTAACTTGCATTCCGTACTTAAATCTTCATTATCTGTCGCTTCGTAGTAAAGGATGGCCTTTTCCAGTTTGTTGATAGATTTGAAAGCATCCTGAAAAGTGGGGTAGACACGCCGCAACACCCGCTGGAAGGACTTGATTGCGTCAGGGTTGCGGCGTCTGCTGCTGAGGTTGACAACCACTACATCCTCCATTCTTTTCATTTTTTCCCTGCCAAAGCCGGTGACTAAATACTCTATAATAATAAAAAAATTAAACAGAAACTAATAAATATTACATTGCTTTTTAAACTGACAAGATCATTAAATTATTCAAAAGCCAAAACAAAAAATAAAAAAGAAAGTACTCACTTTTGTTCAATGCCGTCACGTAGCCTTTTTGTCCACCTGTAGTGAGCCACGGTTCTTGTTGACTTGAACCTCCTCGTGGATGACCAGTTCCGTGCCGATGGATCGGGGAGTAGTCCTGGACGTTGATATTGATGATCGCTTCAAGCCTCTCGTCAGTGTCTTCCATCAGCAACACAGCC
>JAQIWX010001204.1:0-11147 GCA_034696785.1 Lepidocyrtus cyaneus
GTTGACTCGACTCGGATACTAAATTAAATATTGCAACTGACGACGATGAGATAATATGCAAAAGGCTAATGCTACACTACACAATTTTATTGATCCGTTTTCTTTTCCACTAGCCACGTTTTTTTTGGTTGCAATGGCTCTTACGCACCAACTGTTGTTTAATGACTGTCATTGTGTGTGTGTGTGTTCCTTTCTCCTTGGCAGAGTTGTGCTAAAAAAAACTGTAAAAAAGTGTGAAACTTTTATGGATGTTGTTTAGCGAGCGAGGCTATGCTGCTGACTAAAATAATATAGCTCATCGACAGCATCCAGCTCATGTAGTTCCAGTTGAGGACATCCTCACCACTTGACGACACTGACTGTATCCATCCAGGGAAGTATGTATGATTGCATGGCTGCTTATTATTATGTAATACATAATCCAATCCATTTCGCTAAATATATCATTTTCCGCCTCCTATTATCACGCAATAATGTGACTACGGCTCAATACCTCAGCGTCGGCAAATACTTTATGCTGTTTTTGAGAAGCTAAAACGGCGCGGCGCGCTAACTATTTTTAACAGTAGTATGTAATGGGAATGGAATTCCATTTAACTTTAGAGGATGAGGAATGAAAGGAAGCCAGCACAGCAGCCCATGTTCCCTTTCTCCACAACTCCAGTAATTAAATCCTCCATTATTGTCTAAACACATTATATTCTCCCTCCCTGCTCATTTTGAAGGGGAAGTACCTGTTAGCTCTTCAAAAAAAAAACTGAATAAGAAAAAGACTTTCACTTCCTCCTTAAAACATTCCGTTTTTTTTCTGGCATGCTTGTCATAGTCATACTCATGTGCATTCCCTGGGAAAATTATGAGAAAAATAGCAATAACATTACGTTATGTACAAATATGGAGGGAAATAAATGGAGGGATAGTAGGGAAGAAAAAAAAATCCTCCTCCCCCCCACTTGGAGGAGATAGTAGCTCACAGTTCAGCTAGCTCAGGGAAAATAATAATAATACAAGACAGACAAACAAACATATAAGTACATTTTATACGGAAAGGAGTTTTGTTGCAGTTGTTCCTGTTTCACTACTCATATTGATCGTGGCCGGTTGACATGGTTGCATATTATACTCCTGGAATGAAGTTGCCTAACTTGGAGTTCCGCTCTGGAAAGGTGTTTTTTTTCTTCTTTTTCTCCTCCAGCCAGGAGTAACGGCGGATTCAGCTGGATAATATTATTAGTTATTTTTTTTTTGCTATGCCAGATATATTGTAGAATGCATGCATGTTTATCGACTCTTTTATGGAGTGGAGTGGAGGAGGACTCCAAAATCCAATGAATCCATAAATCCAAAGCTTTGTTGTTGCCGTTGGTAATGGCAAAACAGACAGGGACATGAGGAGGGAGAAAAAAAGATAGTTAGTTGTTGGAGGAGACTACTACTACATCGCATTGTTGTGCATGTTTTTTTAAGCAAAGGTGGCTCAAGGAAAACTCCGATTCAGATATGTATAATCCTTTTCTTTATAATACATAAATAGTTTGCCCTTCCCTTCTTGCTCCTTGCTTAAGCTGGATGAACTTTTGGATTCATTATTCATTTATTTGATACATACTACATTACAAACAAGTTGGAGTGCTGGTTCGGATTTTTTTTTGAAATGCTTGTTATTCGTCAAACTTTTTTTGAAAGATAATCCAGAAGGATATATGTAATATACATAAGTTTTGAGTACATAAAAATTGATGAAAAGTGGAGCAACCTATAAGTCGAATTGGGAATGGACTGGACGGCGTTTTAATGTAGTTGGAAAGGATATTAAAATAATCCATAATACAATTTTTGTAATGAGTTGAATGAGAGGTGTCCTTTATTCCACACTTTTGATAATAATATGGTACTTTATCCGAACCGATTGAAAATATCGAGCGGTTTTGCTTTCACATTCTCTCTCTTTTTTTAACGGTTCCCCTCTGCATGCTACTATGGTTGTTTTCTCGAAATTTCTTGTTCCCTAGCTGGATATTATTTTGATCAGAAGATTTAAGAGAAGTTAAGCATGGCTGTAGTGTTTCCATACCTTATTACTTTAGCATTACTAAAAAAAAGTCAAGGACACAGCCATCGGAATGGAGGAGGAGGAGGAGGATGAATATCCCTTCCCACGAACAAGTCATTTCGGTAACATTGATACTTTCACTTCACAATTCAACGGAAGTCAAACAATTCCGATTCTGGGGAAATGGGATCATTATTATCGGAATTTGAAATTGAGCAAGAAACTACAGCGGAAATACGTTGAGTTTTTATTGGAAAGGGATGAAGAAAAGCAAATTGAAATTTGATATTATATTGGATCATTATGAGTATCAGTTAATAATAATAAAGCAAAGTTAGATTTCATTTCATCCATTTTCTCACAACAATAAAGCACCAAGTAACAAAAAAATGGAGATCATTCCAGCATATTGATTGGCAGCTGCTATTATATTTCTTATTTTTTTTTAAAATCCTACGCATTTAGTTATTTAACACCTTCCCATTCACCATACAGAAATATAATTATAGTCAATACAGAGTTTGACTTTGTAGCCTTCTTCTTCTTCCCATCCATTTCTCCAATCAAAAGTAAAAATTAGAAAGAGAGAAGTAGCAAAGTATAGGGATGGCATTAAAAAAGAAACCTAGATTGTGTGAGTTATGAGGATGCACAGAACGCATAAGAGGACTTTATTATTGTTACACAAGCGAAAGAGATGTTTGAACCAGCCAACTTTAAGAATTACTAGATTCCATCTCTAAACAGTAGTCCAATAATCCAATCCGCTCTGAAGAAGAATATCTGTAAGGAGAAGAAAAATTTTTTTTTTCACAGGAAGGAGAGTCCTCTTTTCCAAACTCTTTTACTTTGGGGTTCTCCATCCCCCTTCTTCTTCCCAAGCCAATTCAGAGTTGCATCAACTTGTAAGCTTGGCAAGCTCCTTGTTCACCTCCTCAGCAGTGGAGTGAGAAGCTTCACAGCCTTTTTGAAGATGGACTCTCCTTCTTCCTCAACTATGAAAGGAGCAGCGGATTATTTATCTACCTTATTCATATATGTAATATGTTATGTGCTTATCAAAAGTAATATGGATCTATTCTCTTCCCAACAAAAACGAAACGAACTCATATGAGACAAAGTTAAGTTTTCTTTCTTTCAAAAAATAAAATAAAACACATTTTCTTCCTCTCTCTCTCTCTCTTGCCATAGTACAGAGGTTGAGCTCTTGTGAAAGATTTGAGTAAGTGCGGATCCAGCCATGCTAATAGATAAAAATATGATCCATCTTTCTCTGTTTTCATGCTTGTGTGTGTGTGTAGGCAGTAGTGGATTCTGTTTTTTTTTAATTGTTAGATGGATTATTTGCCTTTTTGCTTTGTGTTCCACTCGAGTCTTCTGTTTTTTTTTTAATTTCAAAAAATATGTAAGTAATGTATAGTAATGTAATACGCATTTGCATTCCTTCATCCTCATCATCATCATCATCCTCTAAGAAAAAGAGTTGACGTGTACGTACAACACTGAAACTAGTCATATCACTTTTTTTAGGAGGCAGATATGTGCCATGTCATAATAATAATGGCTTTATAGAAGAGCAGCACCACCACCAGAAGAAGAAGAAAACGAACAACGCTAGAATTTTTTTTAACGTAGAGAGAAAAACCCGATCAAGGGATGTACTGTACTTCTTTTCCATTCTTTCTTCCTTCGTACCAACAACCATTACCATTCAAGTCAGTCAGAGTACAGTGCAGTGGTTTCTTGCTCTGTTCATTCTTGTTTCGAAAAACAAAACAGCGCAGCGATTCAACATAAGTCGAGCTGAATCTTCAAAACCGTACAAGAGAAACCAGAATGGAGAAGAGCGAGCAGAGCAGCAGCACAAGAAAAGTGAGTTGGACTTGTTCACTTTGAAAATGAAAAGACACGGAGAGAGAAAAAAAACTTTTTCTCATCATGCTTATCATCAACAGCATCATCGCATCGTCGTATACCTTCACCTTTAATTTTTACAATTGCATCCAAGTATGAAAAGAGCGAAGCGAGGCTTAAAAAAAGCTTAAAAAAGAAGAAGGATATGGTTATGTTATGTTATGTGACTGATATAAGTTTTCTAGCAGGCTTGCTTGGCTCCTCCATCTTCTTCGTCCTCCTTTTTTCAGTCAGTCAGTCTTTTTTCTCACCTGCATAAAAACCATATAAGTTGTTATCATCATCGTCACTATCATCTTCATCAGATCAGGTATACGTCTGTAATGTAGGTAATCGACAATCATCATCATCATCGTCTTTAGCGAAAATCAGCATCATCATTATCATCATCCACCTTTAAAAAACAACACCAGAACCAAGTACAACAATCCAACTACCACCACAAACCAGCAGCAGCGAGCAGCCTGCCACGGCAGCGCAGCGTTCCTGTTTTGTAACATTATCATAATATCATATCACATCATGAGTTTTAGCATCATTCATAAAATCATATAAGAATGGCTTATTATTCGGATTGCACTGCAATCCAACACTCATTTTTTTATGTCCAACCTTGCTATGAGATCATGATCATCATCATCATTCCCATTTCCTATTACAACATATTTTTTTTTCTCTTCACAGCCATCCCACACTATATTCGCACTAACTGACTAAACTCTCTCATCATTATTACATAGTTATGTCTTCCTTTTTTTGCATTTTTTTTACACCAACCACCACCAACCATACCAGCAAGCACCACGACATGGCGAGTCGAGCAGCCGAGGGAAAAAAAAGGTGAAGTTCAATATTGCAATAATAATTATTCCTGTTTGTGTTGTTGTGAATGTCAGGATGCATAATTTGGCCTATAGCCGCTCAGATATCGACTCCACTCACTCGAGGAATGTGAATGTGAGACTTGTCTTGTCATTTGAGAGTAAAATGCGAATAATAAATATATCCCTTCATCATCACATCCAAACAGCTCGTGATATTTTCTTTCCCCTCAACTTATTTTCTGTGACTGCACTGCACTGCATTGTCCCCATAATATTATCACAATAATAATCAAATCAAAGCTTGAAGAAGAGCATGAAAAAGGAAGGAACATGAACATTGTGAAAAAAAATATGAGGGGAATGAGATGACTACTACTACTTACTACCCGTTGTTGTCGGAAGATTATTAGAGAGGAGTCCTGGCATGTCCAAAGTCGTAAAAGAAGGCAACAATGGGAAGAGTAACGGTTCGAAAATGAAATGATCAGAATCATCATCACCGGTGGTGCGGTATCATTATATTATGCATTATGTATGGGGAAACAGCGCAGCGCATCCTCAGCAAATGACTTAAGAATATTTATTTCATTTCCGAAGGAAAAGTGCATTTCGCGTCGTTTTAATGAGTGGGTTTTCGTTTTGTCGCTGCTGCAGAGAATTTTAATGGCTGGGTTCCTTAATTTTTTTTTTCAATGCTAGAAGAAATGCAATAAAACTGCACAAGCAAGGAACGAGGATTTTTAGCCGCCGTTTAAGTGTTTTTTTCTCTTCTCTGACTTGTAAATATTTTAAATGGTGCTATCTATCATCGTTAAAACTTGCTAAAAATGGATCCATCTGCATCTCCTCGCTTGCTTTGTCAAGTTTCACTGGGGGAAGTAACTAATCCTAAGCATTTCATACCTCTAGCTAAACTTGATTGATTGCAGTATTTTTATGAGGACAGTCATTGAAAATGTGTGCAGACTTGCTAAAAAAAATTCCAAAAAGAAAACCTTCCTCATCATCCTGATATTATTGGATCATTTAAAGGGATTTTTTATGACCATGTCAAACATCCCCACATCAGCAAAAGGAGGAGACATGGCTAGGTAGGTAGATTAGATAGTAAATTTACCGAAAAATTCATGGCCATGTGAGGAAGATGAAAAAAATGGCAGATTACTTTTTTGTGTATCAGCGTCAGTTTATTTTTTGAGATGATGCTTTTTTGAGTACCAAGATACATTTTGTTGCAAATTATTTTCTTTCCTAGAGCCCAGCCATCCCATCATGCATGAGGAGGGTATTTTTGGACAAGTTAATTGCAGTTAGGAAAAGTTAATTGAATTGAAGGATGGAGATGGAGGCAGTTAATTTGACTTGACTTGATACTCAAGTCGCAAAAAGAAAATCTCTGAAGAAGAAGAAAAAAAAATCAATATTAAAAAAGAAAGGATAAGATGGGACTAGACAGAACTGAACAGAGGGACAAAAAAAAGTGTGATGGGGTTTGATATAAAAAATTCTCATTTTTTTCTCTCTCTCTCTCTCTTATCGCCGGAGGTAACGTTTTAGCAACGTAATCAAATCACAATTGAAAAAAGTTGTTGCATACAAAAAAAAAGATGGGTTATGTTACATTATGCATGTCAGCAGAATGAGTCGGGGAGAGCAGTCAGATCCGCATTGTTAGAATCGGAATTTATCTGGTACTGGACTGGACTGGGCTAGCTGACGACGACGCTGCTGCTGTTGTGCTGCGCTGGACTCTGCTGACTTTGCATATTGAATTTCTTGAAAAGAAAAACAAGTACGCATTTATTATTATCATCGCCATCGTTCGCTGATTCTATAAGCTGATGGGATGGATGATGATGACGGTGGATCTGCATAAAAATGTAGTCATGCAATAGTGCATCCCTTTTTTATTTATCTTATTTGACGATAAATGAGAAGAAAAAATTTCTCCGAGTTGAATTTGAGATAGATGGAGCGGGAGGGAGGAGGGAAGGAGGATGGAACAAGAAAATATATGGCATATTAGCTGTTTTTTTTTGTTGGAAAGAAGTTGTTTTTCTTCAATCGTAAAATTGGTTTATTGTTGAGCTAATAATATTGAGATGATGAATGTTTTGGGTTATCTTGCCGGATCAGGTACAACAAGACAAGACTAAGGCTGTGTTCCTCTCTCGAAGAAGATTGATGTGTTTCCATGCATTGATGACTCTGTTCATTTCTTCTTGTTTTGATGTATCCCTTGTATCTTACAGTAAAAGAAAACAAATGTGGAGAGTCTTCGGCAACAATTTGCAACAGGAACAGAAAATCGCATTCATTTTCAATTCATTTCTGCTCTATTACTTAACTCACAACAGTTTTTAATTGTAAAATTTTGTAGAAGTTTGAAAATATTTACTTAAATTTCAGATTCTCACTACTAGATTTTTAGTTAGAGCTTCGTTAGATCTGCAACTCTAAAAAAAGTATTTTGCCAATTCGTCAAGCCAAACAGTGTGATTGTGACTGAAGGAATGAGCGAAACCAATAAAAAAAAGTCCACTGCTGTTTGTTCAATCCCAGCGAGTCTCAGTCTCACAGCAATAAGTTCTCCCCCCGAAACAACTGAACAATTTAGCCATAGCCCAGCAATTAATGAAAAAAGTAAACTAGCGAAAATATCGTGAAATGGGATGGCGAAAAAATGGCTGGATATACATACATCAGCGTATAACGCCTAATGAAAAAAAATGATGAATGGCGCTGTTCGCACAATGAGAAGCGTTTCCATCTAATCTACGTCTCTACTCCCATATCACATCATATCACTTACCGATATCAACATCAACATATCTACATGTATGTATGTAACCCTGAGCGTTTTGGAAGCGTCGTCGTCGTCGGACGCTTGAAAAGCAAAATCAAAGAATAACTCACACATTATTTGATGTTCTACTTGACAAAACAGAATGAAGCCGCCGAGCCTTTAGTATAAGAAATAAGGTTGCGAAGAAAAAAACAACTCCATTTAATCAAAATGGAAACAAAAGACTTTGATGCGAAATTGCATTTTTTATTGTTTGAACGAGGACGATGCGATGAATGGAAAATATTAAAAATGATTGGATGACGCCTCCTTCCTACATTTACCTACATTTTTTAGTGTACATCATTTTAAAGATCAGAGGGATGTGATGTGATGCTGATTGACCGTGTTTACATAAATTCATCATGATTCATGCTAATCAGATCATCCATCCTCGCCATCATATCATGATCCAGAACATGGCTATGAAGAAAGCCTTTATTCAGTCACTACTTATGTGCATATAAATTTCTATGAAGTCGGGATCCTTTTTTTGCTGCTGCTGCTGCTGCTGACGCCTTTGTACTCTGTAAGAAGGACAAGAGACATTGCTTGGCGCAGCGGAGTTTTAACCTTGTATATTTTTCATTCAAATGATGCATGTTGGAGTAAGTTAGTTGGAGGATACGGAGGAGATAGCTATAGCTTTTGGCTGGTGGATGCGATCATGTACCCATAAAAAATTGGATTTCGGGCGAAAGCCTTTTGTCATCTCTGCTGGAGACAGCCAGCAGCATCAGCCTACTAACAAAAAGTTACAATGCAATGTAGTAAATAGGACCAAACCAAAATCATGTCTTGGTTTTTTGGCTTGCTTATTGCTTATTGGGCTATGATGAAAGAAAATGAAATGTGCTGTTCATGATGATAGCCGTTCTGATATTGTTCACATCAACTCGTCGAAAATGGAAAGTTTCCAATTGGGATTGGATATCACTGCCCGTTTCCCTGCTCCCTCCTCCAACAACACTGTATAATTTGCATTTCCATTTCCATCAGTATATTTATTTATCTAGCTAAGAAGCTATTTTGGGTTGCTAACGTTAACTTGTAATGAGCTAGCAAGCAGGAGAAGAAGGATGGCTAGGAAAAGCTTTCCAAATATGCAATGCAGCCAAGGTAGTAAGTTTACGCAAATGTACACAAGTGTGTAAACTCTAGTCAGCAAAAAAACTGAAAGAAGCAGTAAGTTTCATTTTTGGTTTCTTGATGGACGCTGTTGTGTTTCAATTTTTGTGGAATGGGTTGGGTTGGTTGGATGGAGTGGACTTTTGGGTGGACTCTGCCAGCAGCAGGTCCTCCGGTAAGCTTATATTGTTCCATTCATGTTGCATCAGCAGCCATAGATAGAATTACATAATGCATGTCGGACATTTATATTAAAGTATTTATGTTCCACGACTCCGAATCTCGCATGAAGCTATATTATTGCAACTGATGAATGCATTGGTGTTATGATGTGATATTATGTCCTGTCCTAAAGCTAAATTTAACTATTAACTTGCTCAAGAATTTTTTTAAATATTGTGTATGGGAATATATTTTATAAATCATATCATGGATGGGGACGTAAGTATTTGACCTTTGTCATTTAAAATGATGATCACTGGAGTGGAAAGTGAAGTTGAGAATTGCGAATTGTGATCCGCGTTCAGATTAGATAAGATAAGAAGAATGGGCAGTTTGATGAAAAAAAAATGAAAAATAGGTAATAAAAGTTGAATTCGTCCTTGCGTCCATTGTTTCTTCCCACTCAACTCTTTGAGGACTTTTGTGAGTCCTGATTGTAAAACTAACTATAAATGAAACGTAGAAAAACTGCATGGGGGAAAATGGAGTTATTTTGGGGTTTAAAAAATAATTGTACCCGATAATTCCATATGAAATAGACAGACTTTCGTAATTTTGATTACGAAAGAAAGATCATATCAATCCTCCGCTTAACAAATTATGAAGAAGAATGAAAGAGAACGGCATAGCATCAGCATCTCCGCCGCCGGTTCCTTTGGCAATGTGGAAAGAAAATAGCGTAATACCAATAATACCTTACCTTACCCCTTCCCTTTCCAAAAGTGGATACGGATGATGATGAAATGGAAACGGAGGGCGAGGGAAGGAGGAAAGGTAAAAAAGTAGTGGGATCAGATCCGATCAGATCGATGCAATGAGGGCATACACGAAAACTATAAAACATTCGCCTTCCATCCACGCATAGAATAAAAAAAACGGCTTGAACTCATCCGCCAGTAAAACGAAAACTGATCAAGCTGAAGCATTTCTTAGTTAGCATTTTCCCATTCAAAATGAAGAATATATTTGCTGTATTCATTCTCCAGCTCACAAGAAAAGAAAAAAAACACACAAGTCCGTTGATGGTGTATGGTGTATGGTGGATGTAGATAGGATGCGATACACTGCAAAAATGCAATTCCTGCGAAAAATTCTTTCCACTTCCTCTACTACTACGGCAGTGGCTGATTTTTTTTTGTACTCCAACTCGCTGCATTCCATTCCATGGCCATGGCGAGCAGGGAGGTATTAACAATATCCCTATTTTTGATGTGATGCGATGTAAAGAAGCAAGCAAGGTTGATGAATCAGCAAAGTAGGAAAGAAGGAAGGCGAGCAGGGGGAATGGTTTAGGCCATGTTATAGCCATGAAGAAGTTGAAGGAGTTTCTGCTTTCTGTTGAATAGTTCAAGAGTCTTATTTTTTTTAAGGACGAAAAGTCCAAAAACCATTACAACATTTTGTTCGTAAGTTTGTTTTTTTTGTTACTCTGCACATTTCATAGCTTAATACATTTTTTTTATGGATGGATAGGATATATGTAAATGCATTTACATATGCTTAGCTTGCTGTTTTCCGGTGGAAGTTTAACGGTTTCCATGGCTCCGATTTGGGAGAAGAGGAAAATGCGATAATTTGACAATGCTATCATATTATCACGATATTATTGATAAAGGTAAAAAGAATTGCGTAAAGGAAGAACAGTCACAGGAACCGGAAGGAAGTTGGTTATATTTGTACCTTCCAGTTTAAATCATGATTTTCAATAAGATCTTTTGGAATTTGTTTTGGCTAGTTATTTTACGGAAGACTGGGAGAGAACCCTGTCATGTTCCTTGTTTTCTGCAATCATCTTTTCATTTCATTTCATAATCATTTCTTCCTTTTGCCCTGTTCCGTTTTAAGCAACTTTAAGTTTACGTATTCCCTTTTTTACAAGAGAAACCTTCCTATCGGGGCCCCCAACTCCTCCAGGCCTTGCTTTTGGAGATCCTCCCGAACTTTGAACTTTCATCAAAGGATTTCATTTCCACTTGGGGAGTAGTTTTGAAAAGGATTTCTCACACATAAAAACAACATTCGATTCCAACTTCATTTCCCCCACCACCACCATTTCGAAGAATCTGGAGACTGGAAACTGGTGGAGGTGGTGGCGGAGGGGAGTACATATTCCTTCAGCATATATTTCCGACGTGATCAAAGGGAAACTTCATTACCGTTA
>JAQIWX010001205.1:0-11145 GCA_034696785.1 Lepidocyrtus cyaneus
TGCTGATGTTTTTTGCAACAGAATATGCCTGTAATTTTAATAGTAAGCATATAGAGCAATGAACAAAACATGTACCATTGATGTGAGCAAATAATAATTTAGGGAGGGATGACACCTAGAAAGTAATGACTAAGCGGTGAGTGTTGTGTTGGGCCTGGTGTATTGTCGTAACATTAAAAGGACAAGTGAAATGTTCGAAATCTACATATTAATTGACTTATTCATTTCATTAATTAGGAATGTGAAAACCCTTTTGTTGCATTTAAATCAAACGTTCATGGAAAAATCAAAACTAGCATAAATTTTAAGGCCATTATTTTTTATTAGTATTATTATTATTATTATCACAAGAGTGCAATAGGGAAAAACAGTGCAGTGCCAGCAGTAGGTGGTGTTTTGAAGCCAAAGTAAAAGACGACAGTGTGAGTGAGCTACTGACATTAATGTCTTGATCATTTGAAATTACTTGAAAGTTCATATACCTGAATATAATGTTTGCCGAAGTATTGATGGGTGAATTTAAATCAAAATATGTTGATGAAAAATTTGGGAGCCAACGTTTGTAAAATGATTCAAGATAGCAGGAGGTTGTGATAGTTATAAGTTACTGTGATACAGGCTCCATATAAATTGAAATGTATAGTTACTGTGGGAGGACTCTTAGCTAATTCAGAATTTATTTGAGTTATAAAAAGGTTAAAGCTTAGTTGAATGAAATTGAAGCCGACAAAAAGCAACAAAGGCTTTGCATCAGTTGAAGAAGGTAGTTGCAGGGTGCCCCATAAGTTTGAGATTTTGCCAGGACAAGGAAGGACTCAAATCTAGGACTTCACATTTCCAATTTTCATGAAATGCAATGCAGACAAAAGCACATGCATAAACACAAGTACCACAACATAGCTAGCTCTACGGCTTAAGTAATAAGCCATTCGAATTCCAAAGGCTCCGCTGGCTGGATCTGTATCAAAGATTCTGGAAACTGGATTAGATGCAGGGACGTTTTTGTGTTGTCGATTGTCGATTCTCGACTTTTCTTTGTTTTTTTACTGAACTGTTATATTTTAAATCCAACATTCACATTAAAAGTTCGAATTTAGTTTTTGTTTTTTTACATGTCTCTACTCATAAAAGGTGTCGGTTAACAGTAACACCAATTAATGTCAATTACAAAAATATATGTAGTTAAATTAAATTAAAACCAACTAACTTTGAAATGCTGATTTACGAGTGCTCCACTTGCGGGGGCCGTTACAACAGTAACTCGGAATGGTTCCATCACTTAATCAAAGAGGAGCATCAGAAGTGGGCGCGGCGAGAAATGCTCAGTTGGAGTGGAGGGCTAAGGGCCAGTGTCATTGTCGTCTTCGGGAAACACCCGGTCGGATGGAATTCGAAAATTGTTGAGAAGCTGTCAAAGGATGGGGAAACGGTTGTTTTGGATTTTGTTTGGTGGGAGGAGCGACCCAAAGTTGGATTCGTGCAGTTCCAAAATAGGTATGGATGAGAAGTTAAAATTAAATATATGTCGGCAAAAAGCTGTTAGGTTTTTAAATGCTCAAGTCACAAGTTAAAATCTAATTGGCAACCATCGCCAAAAAATGAAAACTGCAAAAAAATACATACTCCAACTGAACTGAAGCAAATTAGTCCTAAATTAATTAATCGGTCAACATTACATTTTAATATAACTTTCAACCGCCTCCTTTCACCTTTCTGTTTTGTTTAATTTTGTTTTGTAGGGAGACCGTGTCAAAGGTTATCAGATGCTTGGAGGACGAGCGGTTTCAAATTGAGGACCAGGTTTGCCAAGTGATGGATGGAGGAACGATTGCAGGGCCTGAATGTGAGTTAACCTCTCATGTTTTTGTTTTTGTACCTGCTATATTGGCCGCCTATATTTTTATTTTCTGAATTAATTATCCAAAGCAGCCTGGCTGACTAATTGTTTATAAATCAATTAGTCTCACTAATAATTAAATTGGAAGCGGTTAGTTTAAATTAAATATAATTTTAATTGTTTGTATGTATCCTATCCTCATCCTCCTTAGGGAAAACTTTGTTTCCTGCTAATGTGACTCCTTCAGATCAGTCAGTAATGACAAATAATTTGAATAATGCCCGGACCAACTGTTCTAGTAATCAGGCGGAAATCAATAACAACGCCAACCAAACCAGTGACTATTCCAATAACCAAAACCGGATGGTGGCAGTTCCTCCTAAACGAGTTAAGCTGGAACCCATTAAACACGAAACTGGAATCCCATCATGCTCCAGCTCCAGCAAAGACTTTGGACTTCGACATCACCTCGCCGCCATCCGGAAGCTAATAGAAATCCCTGACGAGGAATACTACATGGCCTTGGACATAACTCGCGCATTTCAGCAAACCCTTGGCCATGATGAAAATCGTGGAGGAGCTCCAATCCGGGCCTCCCTTTCCCGCCACTGGATTCTGAAGCTTCAGTACTGTCCAAATGAAGACCTCAAAAATATTGGATGTGGAATAACCATTTCCTGTATCAGAGATCCAGCCATCGGCATTGACAGATGGCTGTGCACAACAAAGCTTAAATCCCACATGGACAATATGTTTAACCGGAAGGAATGCTCCAAACGTTTTCCTCACTACATTGTTGAACCGATTGAAACCGACCCGAGCTTGGGAATGGGGAAACGAGTTCAAAGCTACCGCTTCACATCTCGTCAAAATCCTAGCCGCCATTTTCCGATAAGCACTGTCCTCTTCGAGGGAGGACACTCTGTGGAGTTGCAAACATGGAACCTTGCCAAATATTTGTGTACGTTCGACCCCCGCTGCTACCCCGTCATGTCGCTGCTCTACTACTGGGCGCAGACCAACTCCGTCATTGTCGGGAAGCAATATGACAAGGGGATCCAAAAGGACCTGGCAGATCCCTGCGGCTTGACCTGGCTACTCATCTTCTTCTTCCAGCGGGAAGGACTCATCCCCTCCACAAAAGAGATTCAACAACAGCCCCACGAACTTGTGCCAAAAAAACGCGGGATTGACATTGGCTTTGCGAAAGACCCGGATTTTCCCATCGCTTGGAAAATCACCCGAACCCCGCGAGTAGATAATGGACTGGTGGAAGGGGATGAAAAGTTTGCGGGGGAGGTGTTCCAACTCCTGTACAAATTCTTCGGCTTCTGCGACACCCAACTGGGAGGGGCAACTAAGGGGAATGGCTTGTTGCTTAATACGCGGGATGCGGAAATGCTGTCACTGGCGGATATGATTGCTGGCACTAGGATCAACTCCAAGTTGAAATGGACTGAGCTAAATGAAATTAAGGCTAGTTTCGGGAATGACATGTTGGAGCCCATTCTCATGCTCAACCCCTTCATGCTCAAGTTTAGGATCTCGATGGTGAATGCCAAGCAGGCCTTCGTTGCGATGAGGAAGACTGCGATGCAAATGAACGAGTACTTTGGTTTTTTTGAGGAGGGTCATTGTTCTGCAGGGCAGGAGCTCCAGTCAAAAGGGAAAAGTTGGAGGAGTTGGGAGAGTTTTTGAAGTTATTGAATATTTAGTCATTCATGGCCATGTCTTTGCTATTGATTTGCTATAATTTGTATTGAGTCTTGATATTTAAATGAGAAATGTGTGACTTTATAATTTAATATAATAATATCTATATAATTTAATTAAAGTGTATAAAATGATAAAATGTTTTATTAGAAGACACATACGTATAGACAATTGTGTTGCATGGAAGAAGATCTCTGTATTTAATCAATTTAAATCTAATCAATTACAATTAAAACATAAAATTACGTATACCTATATGGATTTAAGCCTTTTACTTTGGAGCTGATTAATTATTTATGTAGCAATTAGCAAAATCTGAAATATATGAAATGTATATTGTTGTTGTACGTAAAATAGACATGCTTTAAAATAATAAAAAGACGAGTTGTTAAATTTTAATTCTAGTTAGTTAATATTTGTTCTAGCTACTCGTCAGTCCAGGGCCCTATACTATCATTCCGCACTCTGCACTTTTCACTACCATACTTTTCAGTAACCATGAATTTACTCCTCACTTTTCACATTTTTGAATGTTATTACAAAACGAAACGAATCCATCATTTTTGCAGAGCTAAATGAAGCCTACAAAAACCAACAAAGGATTTACCTACCCCATTTAAAAAAAGGTAGTTTCAGGATGCCCCACAAGTTTGAGATTTTGCCCGGGACTTCGACTTCACTTTTCTCATCTTTTCACGGTGGTGACAGTGACATGCAAGCAAAAGCACATGTATAAGCAAAACAAAGTCGTTCAGCTATAATGCTGGATCATCGAAAATGTGAAACAAAAAAGAAACATGTGTTGTTGTTGATTGTCAATTGTTTTTTTAAATGTTGGTTATATTTATGAACAACTACTAAATCCAAATTAAAAATTGATTACTAAACTTTCCAATTAGATTAACTCTGGTTTTACTTTGTCTGTGACAGTGATAGATGGCAATACACAGTACTGTTATTATACCAGTGACCAGTTTGAGTTGATTAAATTTAATTTAATTTTAGGCAAAGGTAGTTTATAGTTTGTAGTTATACTTGAAACTAAAATGCTGATTTACGAGTGCTCCGTTTGCGGGGGCCGTTATAACAGTAACGCGGAATGGCTCCGTCACTTAATCCAAGAGGAGCACCAGAAGTTGGCCCGGCGGGAAATGCTCAGTTGGAGTGAAGGGCTAAGGGCCCGTGTCATTGTCGTCTTCGGGAAACACCCGGTTGGATGGAATTCAAAAATTATCGAGAAGCTGTCAAAGGATGGGGAAACGGTTGTTTTGGATTTTGTTTGGTGGGAGGAGCGACCCAAAGTTGGATTCGTACAGTTCCAAAATAGGTATGGCATATCTAATTGGCAGCCATCTAACCTACTTACTTAATCTACACCACTTATGAATTAACTTCAACTGAGCTGGAGAAAATTATTCGAAAATTAACCAGTGAACATTTTAATGTAAGTTTCAACCGCCTCATTTCACCTTTCTGTTTTTGTTTAATTCCTTTTGTTTGTAGGGAGACCGTGTCAAAGGTTCTCAGCTGCTTGGAGGACGAGCGGTTTCAAATTGAGGACCAAGTTTGCCAAGTGATGGATGGAGGAACAATTGCAGGGCCTGAATGTGAGCAAATACAAAATATGAGTCCTAATGTTGAATGTTTCGTTTATTCAGCTTATTTTCTGTAATCAATGCGGCCTGATTGTTTGAGTTTGTCAATTATTCTATTAATTAAATCATGATGGCTTAATTGTTAATTGAAATTAGATGTATGATTATAATTGTTTGTTTGTATCCTCCTCCTGAAGGGCGAACATTGTTTCCTTCTAGTGCGGATCCTTCTTCGGACCATTGGAATAATCCACACCACCCTTCCGATGATGACTGGACCGGGGAAACTTCTTCCAAACGAATAAAGCTGGAGCCAGAGCCAGATGATGGAAATGATGATGATGAAGATAATGATGAAGATATAGAGTTAGAGTTGTTTGCTGAGAGCGATGCTCAAATAGAAGGTTCTTTACCAGAATGGATTATGTGTTGTTTTCGTTGCTACTTACCTGACCATCGAATGCCCGATTGTCCTTATACTAAAGATCAGGTCAAAATTGAACCGTTGAAATCTATTATTCAGGGTAGGTTAGATAAGATTAGAGAGATATACGGGAAAAATAACCCGATTGATGTGGGTATTAGAAACAAACGGGCTAAAAACAAGATTAAAGCCAAAAATAAAAAGCTCAAAAATAAACCAAACGCAATATGACAATATGAGTTACCTTACTCACGGCTAAAGTTTAGATAGGCCCTTTACACTGCAGGAGAGGGTTCATCAGAGGTGCTTCTTGCATCACATCCACCGTTCCTTTGTTTAATGAGTTTTTTTGTTTGTTGAGACAACCCAGCAACGGAAGGCCCTAGATTTAAATTTCGGTAATTGCATTGATTTTTAGGTGAGGGAAGAACTTGTGCTTTGCACTGTAAAATAGCACTTGTTTTGGGATTGAGATGTAAGGACGAAGAAACCGGCTTTCAGGATTCTAAGTCCATTATTAAGTGGTTTAAATACATGAGGGGGAAATATCCAAGAGAAGACAGCCCATTCAAAAGTTTCACAATTCTTGTGACGACAAAAGGTTGTACCGGGTTTCCATCAACTACTAAAATGAATTTTCAGACTGAAGAAAGATACGATTTTTTTTAATCCGAAGTAGTTTTATTGAACATCATCAACAACAACATTAACAGCGAAGAATACACTTTGAAAAACCCTACTACTCGTCTGTACAACTTGTGATTGACACCTATGTAACTGCAAAAAATGTGACTAAGGAAACCCGGTACAACCTTTGCAAAATTACAATTTAAATTATTTTTGTCTCATCTAGGAAGCTTGATTAT
The DNA here is from genome assembly GCA_034696785.1 of Lepidocyrtus cyaneus. Classification (NCBI taxonomy): domain Eukaryota; kingdom Metazoa; phylum Arthropoda; class Collembola; order Entomobryomorpha; family Entomobryidae; genus Lepidocyrtus; species Lepidocyrtus cyaneus. The sequence continues at coordinate 6,436 of JAQIWX010001205.1, forward strand.
CTAGTGTTTAAATTGGTGCAAATAATTACTTTAGATACATATTTAATCAGTGAACTTATTTATGTAATGGTTTTGGAATTTTTGAATATGATATTGTTGAGAATTATTGTTGAAATATACTGATTGTGATTGCTGTTGAATAATAACGCAATTAATAGGTGCCCCACAGACTGGGAAAATTTAAGTCTGTCATTAAATCTGGAGTGCTAATTGCCTCGTACATTTAATCAGTGATATCATAACAGTCATTAATCACAATAAGGCGTTAGAATATCCGTTGTGCAACTGTTTCCAGCAGCTGAGGTTGGAGGGTGAGTCCTGCAAAGCGTTATTGGGAGATGATCAGTGCATGATCAATGATAATGTTTCATTATTATTATCCAGCATAATTTGATCGCATTTAACCGCCCACACCCATCCTCCGTTGTGACAAGTCTGTGGAAGTTGATTGTAGATTGGAGGATAGCACTGTAACCCCTCCATAAATTCCCGTTCCCGACGCAGAAGCAACTGGAATCCCATCCTCCTCCTCCAGCAAAGACGTTGGACTTCGACACCACCTCGCCGCCATCTGGAAGCTGATAAATATCCCGGATGAAGAATACAACATGGCTTTGGACATATTTCGAACGTTTCAACGAGCCCTTGCCAATGATGAAAATCGCGGAGGACCTCGAATCAGAGCCTTCCTTTCTCGACACTGGATTCTGACGCTGCAGTGCTGTCCAAATAAGGACTTCAAAAATATATGGATGTAATCAGTTACAATTCAAACACTGTACATACCTATCTACTTAATAAATTCGAATTATTTCGTTTATTTTCCATATGCAGTATAGCTTCGGCGAAGCCCACTGTAAATACCACATCATACATGTTGCGCCGGACCCCCCGTATTCGCTTTTTCCTGCGACTCATGCATGTGTAATCGGAATGCAACCTGATTCTTCGTGTCCGGAAGTTGAGTTTGCGCACTCATGCAGTTATCATGCTCAGTGTGTGCTTTCATCGTTTGATCATGTACGTTTGAATATTATGTTCATTCCTACTTACATTAGCATGGGCAGGAATAAAAATGTTTCTTTTATTTTTCATCATGGTATTGATCAGGGGCACCGGGAGCATGATAATAATAATATGCCTTTCATGTCCCTATCCACCATATTTGCATATTCATGTCTATAATAAAGAGTTTTATGAAATGCATATGTAGGTAACCTCTGTCCACTAATCGTAAATATGTTGGGACCGGGCGTTTTTGTTTAAGTATATCACTCATCTATTCATTTCATTCTATAATCCGACTGCAGAAAGTGATGGACATATTTTATCTTTATTACGTAGCTGTAAGCGTAGTTATAATTTGCTAGGTATTGCCTGTCTACCTGTCTGTTTGCACAATAACTTGAGAAGGGATGCGAATTTTTCAATTCTGATTGCGACAATAGATAGCTATATGGACCATGTCTCGAATAGGTTCGTAGATGGACCATGCAGGTCACCCGGAAGTGGGTCATAGGTCAAGGTCAAACTGTTTTCATATATTTTCACATGGTTAACCTATATCCACTGGGGTGTCATTCGATAGTTAATCATAAACCGAACACAGCGATGCTAATAATAACATCGTAGGTCAACTGGAAGTACATAAGTAAAAAATAAATCTTGAACTTAGTCATTAAAGTTATTAAACCTTAAAATGAGATTAGTTCAAACTTTCTAGCTAGGAATTGGCTGAAAATTCGTATATGGGTAGATTTTGGATCGTAGATAACGAATCCGTAGTCCAATGCCGGGAAATAGGGGGTCCCTTTCGAGATATTTGCAAAAAAAAACGTTGTTTTTTCCCGCAAAAATTCAAATACGCCTAAACAGGCAGGAATATATGCAAATTAGGACCATTTTTTTGAGTTAACTGAGCGTGATTAGCAAGCCTAAATACTTCCAGGTAGACAATATATTCCAAAAAATTCACAACCCCGCCTAATTTGCATAATTAGCCCTTTTTAAACCTTAAAATGAGATCAGTTCGAACTTTCTGCCTAGGAATTGGCTGAAAATTTGTATATGGGTAGATTTTAGATCGTAGATAACGAATCCGTCGTCACATGCCGGGAAACAGGGGGCCCTTGTCCACATATTGGTAAAAAACGTTTTTTTCGCAAAAATTCAAATGGGCCTAAACAGGCAGGAATATATGCAAATTAGGACCATTTTTTTGAGTTAACTGAGCGTGATTAGCAAGCCTGAATACTTCCAGGTAGACAATATATTCCAAAATTTGCAACCCCGCCTAATTTGCATAAATAGCCCTTTCATTAAAGTTATTAAACCTTAAAATGAGATTAGTTCAAACTTTCTACATGGGAATTGGCTGAAAATTTGTATGTGGGTAGATTTTGGGAAGTATATTTACTAAGTCATATAGTTTAAATTAAAGCATCAAGCAGCAAAAGAATCAAGTCTGTAAAATTAAATTTGAATTTCTAGAAGAAAAAAATGATGAAATTGACGAGTGAATACAGATCAGATAGAGATAGCTTGTGTTACTGACAGGATATAACGTCAAAAGAATTATTTGCACAACGCTAAGAAATATATGCGTGTGATGGATATGGGATTCATGATGCATTATGCATATTTTGATATGATGGTAAAAACAATACAATTTTTCTGTTATCTCTTAAGGGTGAATTTATTGCGTAAAGGTAGACATCCCTTCTCTCTCTCCACTATCCCCTAAAATTGGCAAACAAACGATTAATATAATAATAAAAATAACCGACTCGCAATCAGATGACGAATATAAAGCATCGAGACTAAACTATTTTGAACGTTTGGTGGATGTTGATGTTGCCGATGCTAGTGGGGGACTCTTTTTGAGCTGCAGCCAACAAGACGGATGGGCGGATGGTGGTTCCATTTGTGGCTGACATGGCTCCAAACGGCAATAGCTCTTTTCAATTCTTTCAGCTAATAGTGACAGTCGGTAAATGGTCGACCAATTGATCTGCTCCATCCAATTTATACAATTTCAATAATTTCAATGTATGCATTGCAATGGAAACAGCCACAACGGGGTCAGCCAAGACAGTACAAACTTAACTCAAAACATTTCATCCTAGGTTCCCCTTCAACTCGACAAATAACCTTGTCACGAGGGAAATAAAATGGTAAAAGTGGGACAGTCTGCTAATTTTAGAGCTCAGGCAGAGCAGAGGTAGGTTGAAATGGAACGAGGCCAAGTAAAGGCCTTCGCAGATGCAGCCATATGGGCGAGGGCATCACAACTTGTATAAATGAACAGAGAGAGAGATAGCAAGGAGGAAATCTCGGTAATGGAAAGATGTCCAGAATGAAGTAAAAGAAATTAGTCGTAAATATATAGCATCCCTTTGACTTACCCTATTTTTTTTGTTTATTCCTGAAAGCTATGCGACAACCATGTGACAACAATGGACCATGTGACTAAAATGGACCTTGTCACTGTGACAACAATAGACCATGTGACAACCCTGTGACGACATACGACAGTGTGGCAACAATGGACTATGTGACAACTGTGTGACAACCATGTGGCAACTGTAGACCATGTGACAACCATGCGATAACATTGGATCGTGCGACAACCTTGTGACAACAATGGACCATGTGACAACCTGGTGACAACAACGGACCATATGACAACCTTGTGACAACAATGGACCATGTGACAATCATGCGACAACCATGGACCATGTGACAACCATGTGACAACAATATACAATGTGACAACAATATACAATGTGACAACAATAGATCATGTGACAACAATGCGATAACCTCGTGACAACTATGGACCATGTGACAACCTTGTGACAACCGTGTGACAATCATGAACCAAGTGACAGCTATGTGACAACCATGGACTATTTGACAATAATAGACCATGTGACAACCTTGTGACAACAATGGACCATGTGACAACCATGTGACAACAATGGACTACGTGAGAACCATGTGACAACAATGGACCATGTGAGAACCATGTGACAACAATGGACCATGTGACAATCATACGACAACAATGGACCATGTGACAACTATGCGACAACCGTGTGACAACAATGGACCATGTGATAACCATGCGACAACCATGTGACAACCTTGTGACAGCAATGGACCATGTGACAACGATTGACCATTTGACAACCATGGACTATGTGACAACATGGTAACGACATACTACAGTGTGACAACAATGGACCATGTGACAGCTATGCGACAACCGTGTGACAACCATGGACCATGTGACAACCTTGTGACAACAATGGACCATGTGACAACCGTGTGACAACACTGGATCGTGTGACAACCTTGTGACAACAATGTCACAACCATGTGACAACAATGGACCATTTGACAACCTTGTGACAACAATGGACCATGTGACAACCTTGTGACAACAATGGACCATGTGGCAACCTTGTGACAATAATGGACCATGTGACAACCTTGTGACAACAATGGACCATGTGACAGCTATTGGACAACCGTGTGACAACCTTGTGACAACAATAGACCATGTGACAACCAGGGTGCGATTGTTTATCCATTATCCTAGGTTTAGGATTCGGATAAACCAGTTTATCCGAGGATAAATTCATTGTTTTTCGGATTAGGATGAACGGATAAACGGATATATTAATTTTTGCCTTTTTTAAGCTTCAA
>JAQIWX010001206.1:0-11145 GCA_034696785.1 Lepidocyrtus cyaneus
AAGCCTTGTTTCCCAAGTCTCCCGGTAGAAGGAGCTTGGATTGGCAAGAAACAAGCTGTGGCTTTGTTTCGTGACAAAATACCCCGGGCTTCATTGCGAAAGTCCCAGTGAGCATTTATTTTAACTTTGAATATATTTAAAATGGATAAATGACGAATTAAAGATACTATATACAAGTTGAGGCGATTAATTTTACAATACAGTTGATTAATGTAATTTATTTTGAGTTATTTAAAAATGTACATACCTACATTTGGGGAAGAAGTAATATTTATATTTACAATGAACTTTTATTCTTGGAGACCAGGTGGCAACTTATCAATACATTTCAATAGATCTGAACGCTTGAGATTTAATTTCAATATTGTCTTACGACACTTCCACATTCTTTGTTTAATCCCACTATTTTGATCGATTCTCTTTTTGATCTTCCTAATCCCATCCACATCTCTCTTTTTTCGCAAATTTTCTCTATATTTCCTATTTCGAATTGCCCTTTTATTCATTGAGAAAGACGCACTATCTGCCTGTATTGCTTCAACCACAACTGATACCGATTCAGAAGCCGCCACGGAGTGACTACTTTCCTGAACTGGGTTGGATTTCTCAGTGGGTTCTTCCATGTCCCAATCTTCATCCTTATCCTGACGATTGGACGGACCATGATATACCTCAGTCTCATTGTCTGATTCTTCAGAGTCCATACCAGAAGCAACAAAACTAACTTTGCGAAACCCTTTCTTTATTTTTACAACCGGATTCTCAACAACCGTAAACATATCATCTCTATGTTTTTCAATTATCTTTAGAATAACTTGTAAATCGTCGTCAGTAACATACTGAGACTTCCTAAATAAACCTAACAGAAACTGTTTTTGCTTTGGCATTGCTCTTGTAATAAATTGAAGCTCTTCATCTCTCATAATGAGTTTGGGCCAAACATCATTATCCTTTGCCAAATTTTCTCTCCAGTTGAACAAATCAATAAATAGAGACTTTTGAGTTTCAGTACTAAAGAGATGCTTATTTACAATTTGAGTCTTGTCCATGTAGCTTTGCCAAGCCTTATCACCTGTCTTAATGTAGCATTCACTTGCCAATTTCAAAGAAGCAAGACGAGAGTCTTCGAATGGCTCATGTTCAATAAACATCATTTCTCCCTTAATTTTTCCCCAACACTCTAACAATAATTCCGTATCAAGCGAAGCATACCGGATTTGATCCCTTGTGAGAGGACGGGACGTCCAGTCGGATCGTGTCATGTCTTTCTGTATTTCCCTACCAAGAAGATCCCTCACCATCTTTTTAAATGACACTTGCCTTATGCTACGCATACCTAAATAGGCCTCCTGTGTATCCACCACTCCTACTATATACAACTGAAAGTTCCTTTGTAATGGAATAAAATCATTAGTACTATGTACAATTTTGAGAACTGAAGGATCCTCAAAAATAGGGCTTAACATTAACTTAATTCTACTATACAACGCCAGGCAATCTATAATGTAGTTACACTGACCAGTGGAAATTTGGATTGTACAGATTAAATGAAGGTAGGTATCACAATTCATTTCCAAATCTACAGCTATTTCCTTAAATCTACTAATATTTGTTACGGCATCATTCAAATCTTCGATCGACTCAACAATTTTAGTTTTTGGATTCTTAACAAGGTTGGAGGTTTTAACAAAGACATTTGAAAATTTCCAGTTATCAATATCAGATTGAAATGGGTGATTGTGTGGATGCTCATAATGATTCACATCCCTTCTCCATTCTAAAAACCCCGTGTAGAAATCATGCGGTCTCTGTTTTTTTGCTGTTGGATTATTGCGGTATATATTTCCGGTTTTGAATGAAGTTTCAGACATCTACAAAAATTGGTATCAAAAGAATGGAAATTATTTATTGGCAAGGAACATTATTTTAATTTTAATTTTAAATGAACATTAGCTACTACAGCGTTATTATTTACAGAGCAACGCATTTATATTTTACATTATTCTTATTTATATTTAAGGCAGTACAACTATATTTACACTTTTGGGCCTACATATATCCCTTTCCCTTTAACATTCCTATCTATCCCGTCGTCCGAGTCCTCATCACTATCATGAGGTATCCTTGTACCTTCCTTATAGTATTGCGGAATATAATATTCCCTGGGATCCGGCTCGGCCTCATCTTTCTCCCTAGCTTCCTTTTTAACGATAACCTGATCTACTTGAAGGCTGCCACCTTCCACTGACTCCTCATGTACAATCTCTATGTCAGTGTCCTGAACTTCTATTGGTTTACTTTTACTCTTCCTCTTCCGTTCTGATACTTTAGCCTTTTTACCTTCCTTACTTTGTACTTTCCGTTTCATATCCGATTCCGACTTATCAAGCTTCCTAATCGTTGGCCTATTCTTACCTTTCTCCTTTTCTTCACTCTGACTGATAAGCTCTCCCAATGGACAAAACTTCCTACTGCTTGGGACTGGTGGAGAAAGGACTTCCTCTTTAACCTTCACAACCTCCTTAACCTTCACAACCTCTTTAACCTTAACAACCTCTTTATTCTTTACCTTTTTGGCAACCTTCACTTCACTTTCCGCTTGTTCCAAAGCCTCTAACTTCTGAGCCTTAATAATGCCGTGTGGAAATAGAGGCTGAAAATACTTCCTTTCTTCAAAAAAGAATCTATCATTAATTGACATGAAAGGGGGAAAGAAGCCTGTAACATCATCCCAACTATGTACCTTATCACACCGAACCATGTTGTTCGTAGTTAAAACTAAACTAGTCTTTTTTGAGTCTACCCTTTCTTGAACTCTCTTCGGAGGAACCACCAAATGGTTATTCACTTGGAACAGACCCCAATAAGTAAAATGCCTATCTTCTGTAAGCTGAACCTGTCTAGTATTTTTCTGGTCACCTACTTTCCTCTCGTACGTCTCAACATCAAATCGTACTGTCATGACGAGTCCTCGTGGAAACTTCATCTCCGATGACAACACACACAACCCTGGAACACTTTTTTTCTTCTTTTCCACCTCATACACCTCAGTAAACTCATCAACAATTTCCTTTTTGGAATTCCTCTCTAAAACATGGTATGGGGAGAGTCTGGCAAACCCTTCTCCTTTCCTACTGGTTAAGTTCGGTCGAATCTTAACCTTCTTAACTGCTAGTTTTGGTTGTGGGCCTATCTTACTACCCTTTGACTCCCTAACTTCTACATTTACAACATCAGGAGATTGTAGTTTTGGTTTCTTCTCCTTGCCGGCATTTCTTTCTTTCTGTAGTCTACGCTTCTGTGCAGTACCCAATTTCTTTTCTGGCTTGGAATCCATTTTTACCTGAAACACACAAAATTTAACTATCATAAGTTACAAGCTCATTTATATGTGAACCATTTATACGCTGTTTGGTTTCTAAGTGTTCGAGGTCAAATATATGATCTGATACTTTCCCAACAATTTTATAGGGTCCTTCAAAATTTGGTTGAAGAGACGCGGTCACGCCCTTCAATTTACTTGAAAGGAAATGTGATTTAGACCAAACTAAATCATCAATTTCATAAGTTCGATCTTTTGCCTTTTTGTTTTTAAAAGCCAGACTTATTTCTTGGTTAACCATCATATTTTCTTTCGCAGCCGCATATATCTTGAGCATTCGCTCTTGCAGCGCTTTCGTTTCCGGAACACGTGAAATATCGATGTCCAATAAGTTATCAAATGGGTGTCGTAATTCTCTTCCAAACATTAAATATGCTGGAGAAAAGCCTGTACTCTGATTGACTGAGCAGCGTAGTGCAAAGGAAATTTCATATAGGTTGGCATCCCAATCATTATTTCTCCTCATGACACATTTTATGAGACATTTTATGGTTTGATTATATCTTTCAACCATGTTAGCTTGTGGGTGATACGCTGGGATGTAATACGGTTTGACGCCCATCTTTGTGAGGAAATCAGAGTAAAGCACGGACGAAAATACGGTCGCATTATCCGAAATTACTCGCCTAGGAAATCCATACGTAAGAAAGATTTCTCTGAGGGACTCTACTACTTTCTTCGAGTTGGCTTCGTTAAGCGCCCTAAGTTCTACGACTCGCGTGAACATATCAACCAAAACCAGAACGTATTTATTTCTCTGAGGTGAAACGCAATATGGCCCAAGAAAATCTATGGACAGGACAGTCCAAGGTTCTTCTGTGGATAAACCTCTGCTTGGAACGGGTTTTAAGTGTGCGTTTTTTGACTGTCTACATATTGAACACCTTTTAATGTACCTACATACGTCACGTGCAGCGTTAATCCAGAAAACTCTTTGTTCTAGTAAACTGTAGGTTTTACATGCACCCAGGTGAACTGAATATCCCTGGTCGTGAAATAGTGAGATAATTGGTTCCCTTAGAGAATCTGGTATCCAAATTCTAAACTGAAGGTTATCATCTTCCCAAATTTTCTGTTTGGGGCCCACATATTTGACAAGCAGTTTATCATCCACTATAAAAGCTTGTGACGAATAATGTTCGATCCTTTTATAGTCAGCATTGGCCTTGCTATATCTTCCAAGCAAAAGGTCTTTAATTTTTCCTAAAAAGGGATCTTTATCTTGTTCTTTTATTATTTGTTCCCTATCAATGACCGCGGATGTCTCAAGAAACGCTACTTCGATTTCCGCCGTTCGACTTAAGGCATCGGCCACTTGAATGGCAGCACTATTTCCCGGCTTATATTTAACTGTGAAGCGATACTGCTGGAGTTCCATGAACCACCGAGCAAGCCTTCCTGAAGCATCTTTCAGCCCAGTTAAATAGGAAATGGCTCTATGGTCTGTTTCCAGCACAAAGTGACTACACTCAATGTACTGCCGGTATTTTTTCACCGCGAAAATAATTGCCAGTAACTCAATTTCGCTCACACTGTAATTTTTCTCGTTGTCTCTTAATGAGCGAGATGCAAAATAACAAGGATACCTAACCCCATCCTTTTCTTGACTTAATACAGCTGCCACTGCAGTGTATGAACCATCTGTGGTGATGATAAATTCTCTCTCGAGGTCGGGTAAATAGACCTGCGTAAAGTTAGCGAGTTCGTTTTTCAATTTAACGAAACATTCTTCGCATTCATCAGACCACTCAAATTTTTTCTTTGTGCTGGTCATGTTATATAGCGGTTTTGCATACTCCGAAAATCGGGGAATAAAACGACGGTAAAATCCGATCATTCCAAGCGCCATTCTGATATGTTTGGCACATGTCGGACGCGGGAAGTTGCGAATTTTATCAACCTTATCAGGGTCAGGACTTATTTTGCCAGGTTGAATGATAAAACCTAAATATTTTAGCTGCCGCCTACATAGCTGAATTTTGTTGGCATTGAATGTGAAGCCGTTATTCTTGAAACGAATAAGCACTTCATATATGTGTTGGCGGTGGCCTTCAAACTCCTCAGAATATGTGATGCTATCGTCAAAGAATATTAACACATACTTATACAAAATATCAGCCAAGACCATGTCCACGCATCGCTGAAACGTAAATGGGGCTGTAGCTAATCCCATGGCCATTCGTTTGAAAACATAGCTCCCAAATGGTGTTTGAAAGGCAGTTTTGTGTCTGTCTTCCTCTGCAATAAGGATTTGATAAAAACCTTTGCACAAATCCATGGTTGTAAAGAAATTTGCATTTCCTAAATGTGCCAAGATATTATCAATCGACGGAAGTTGATAATATGTCATTTGGGTGACACTATTGAGAGGTTTGAAGTTAATCAAAAATCGGGAGGTTCCATCTGGTTTGGGAATAATGAACGCATTTGAAGACCATTCGCTTAGGCCAGGCTCCACAATGTCATATTCCACTAACTCATTAAAGGTTTCATTAAAGGCTTTCCTTTTTAGAGGAGACATTGGCCAGTACTTTGCACGAATTGGCTTTGCATCGCCAGTGGGAATTTCATGCTTAACTAGTGTGCACAACCCAGGCTTTCCCGTTAATATAGATAGAAATGGTCGAAGTGTGTCTCGCAATTTCTCTTTTTTCTCCTCGTCTAATTCTTTCGGCACCAACAAGTAATCCTCCTTTTCTGGGAATAACCCTTCCAGATCATCTTCTAACCCATCGTCTTCAATTTCAGTAATCTCAGATGCCCACACAAGAAGAACTTCCGTTGGAATATAATCCAGACATAATTCATCTTCTATAACGAATGCAAAATCATCTAATTCGTTATCATTAACTTCATCTTTATGCGTAAGCATGTGAATTTCTTTGGCTACGTTAGCCCCAGACTTTAAGAATGTGCCATTAAATTCCAGATAGGGAGTAACAGTTAGATCCATCGGTCCGAATGAAACTCCTACATCTGAATGAATTGTCAGTCGTGCTCTACCCAGGCAGTCTCTTCCTAACAGTACGTAATCGATTCTTCCTGGTAGAAGAACAAATTTGTGGTTCATCTCTACTTTTTTCAACTCTACATTTAAATGAATAATATTGCGAGCTTGTGTTGCCCCAATCAACCCGTTAATATTTCTTTTCTCCTCCAACGGCTCCAAACCTTTCTCTTCGATTAACTCTATAATCTTATCTCCTATTATTGAAGTAGACGACATTGTGTCAATGAAGGCAGGGAATGATTTTCCCAAAATAATGATTTCAATACAAGGATATTTATCAGACCGATTATGTTCCATCGTACATGTAGATATTTCATCCCCGGGTACTATTGTTGTTGTTGGCCCGGGGCTCTCAAGTTTCCCGGAGCCGGTACTTTGTTTGGACACGCTGGGCTATAATGAGATGGATCCCCGCAAATGTAACAGGCTCTAATATCTCTTTGGGAACTAGAAGGTGATGCTTCCCTTACTCGTTCCACAGAAGATTGCCTTGAATTGGCTGGGCTAGGATCTCGGTCATTTCGAACCGGAGACCTCTGAGCATTAGCTCCATTACTTCGACCTGAACGTATTTGATTTCTGCCTCTCTCAGCCTGAACCTGGCCTACATTACTGTTACTAGTTGCAGTACTTGGATTCCTTTGGGTCCTATCATTTAACCCCGGATTTTGATCTAACTGTTGCGTTTCAAAATTGTTTACTGGTCTACCATTTTGATGATCATCTCGATAAGTAGGCCGCCGTGAAGAAACATTGGAGAAACTAGTTTCAGGTTGAGCAAATGAAACTCGTCTTTCTCTTTTATAACTATCTTCATATGCGCCATCATCATATTGGCTCTGGAATGGACTTGGCGACCGAGATCTCTGATATGATTCTTGGCGTGAAGGCCATTGTTGCTTTTCGTCTTCATATCTGTCATACCTGTCGTCATAACGACGATAGTTTGGGCTCTGGGGTCTGTATCTATCATTTCCCCTGTTTGAGTACCTGTTTTGAGCGGAATACGACCGGTCTGTTTCGTACCTATCGTCGTATCTCTCATTGTTATTCCGGGAACTCTGATAGCGATTTCTATCACCTTGGTAATAAGTGTTAGACGGGCGCTCTCGGCGTTCTTCCCGTTCAATTTGCCACTTGGGAGTCCAAGTCAAGGATGGTTCTGGCGTGTTTTTGGTAGGAGGAGCCTGATAAGATTTTGCCCTAGCTACCATAGCATCCACTATTTCTGCTTGCCTTTCAAACTCTATTAGATCCTTGTAAGCATTTGTATCCCTGAAATAAGGAGAATATGTTGGGTGAAGCTTGTTTAAAACTCGTTTAATGACAGCTTCCGGAGGGAGTTGCAATTCTAACCTCTGGACATATTGTATTACCGTAAGGAGGTAATCTGCGAGACATTCGTTTGGCCCTTGAGACCTTTTCTCGAAGTCTTCCCTCAACCGTTCCATGTAATCATGCGACTGGAAACGGCTAACTAGCTTTTCATAAAACTGTTTTAGTGTGGCAAATGAACCATAGCCTTTATGCAAATCAAACCACTGAAATGCTTTATCCTTTAACAAGGTTGGAAGTACTACTTTCAGCATTTCATCGGAAGTAAATCCTTGAGCTGTCTTGAGGTTTTCCATTTCCCCCATGAACTCATATGCTGTCATTTGGTCTTTATGGTTACCATAGAACTTAGGCGGTTCCTCACTTTTGAGAAACGCTCTCGCTCTCATAGGCTCATCCTGTGGAAGGACATTTTGCAAAGGCGTACCAGAACGTTCCCTGTGTGATAAAGGGGGTAACGTATCATTCAACCCCCGCATATTTAAGGGCTCAGACTGATTTGCATTTCGCCCTTGAGCTATGGAAATTTGCTGTAGTGCATATTGCATTCCGGCATGATATGCTGAATCTTGCAACCGTTGCAATTCCTTTCCATCTAATGGTTGAATTTTATTTCTCCCTATATTTGAAGGTTCGGGAGAGGAATTTATGTCGAAGTTGTCATATTCTTTCCTTGCCCCAGAATACGCATTAACGCCTGAGCGTGCATAATATTCTGCTCTGCCATTTCTATAGTAGCTATCTCTCCCTCGGTTGTTTCGGAGTCCACTTCCCCTTTTATTATTACTGCCCCGGTTTGTATTACCTACTGCATTCGGATGTTTATATGTACTTGGCGGAGGATCCGGTATGAATGGTGCGCCGTCATTTGGCGTACGCGGAATCTTGCTGCCATTAGTGTTACTTCCAGTTGGCGGAAAAATCTGCGTGTTAACATCCCTTATCAGCCCTGGAATTCCATTTTGTAAAGTAGAATTACCAGTGTTATTTCGGGGTGGAGTTGGAGGAAATGCAGGAGTGCCTGCTGACGTTCTCCTATCAGAACCAGAAGTATTTCCGTCTCCAACCAGTGGGTTGAGAATTTCATTCAGTCCCCCCGGGACGTCCAGTTCAAATAGATCTGAACCATTTTCATTATTGCTATGAGGATTTGCATTTAATCCTGCATTAGCAACTGAACTGCCTGGGACCACTGGGTGGTCCATTTCAGGGCTCTCTGTGTTTAAACTTGCTATGACAACTGGGGAATCGCTAGCCGGAGTGACTATTACAACCGGAATCTGAAGTAATGTTGAGGACGATGATTGCAATATAGGAAATTCCTTTTTATTTTGAAAATCTAGCTGAATATGTGGGCTTGTCTCAATACCTTTCGCTTTCGAACGTGTCTTTCTCTTCGACATATAGGTGAATTTGCAATAAATTGTTATTCTGCTCTCTGGAATGCAATAAGCGTTCACATTTATGCTTGGGCTGCTGAACGAGGTAAAGATTTGATCTCTGGCTGATAATAAATTATTGTCTTTTCAACAATTTTTATTTTTGTTCGAAAGTAAGGAAAGTTTTCATTATGAAAATACGACGGCAACCCTACTGTTCTATGACTATTCTCTACTAACTGTTCCTCCCGCACTACTAATAAATGAATTCGACTGAATTTATCTACGTAGCTTTGGAAGACTGGAAAAATATAATCGCGAGAATTTGAGACAAAGGGCTTTAATTTTAATTGAATATCTCTTGTTTCTTTTACAAATTCGCTTTGCTTAGTGAAAATAAATTTAGCGATTATAGCTTCAGCTACGTCAATGGGGCAATATCGCCAAGTCATTCACAACTTTACTGTAGAACTAACTAGGTTTCCAATTCAATGATTGTTTGGTTGACGAGAAAATGATTCTGGTATAATAATGCTACTTTAACTCCTTCAGTATATGTACGTTTCACTAATATTTAAACGTAAATAACTTCGACAATGCCACAGCGAATTGTCTATAATTTTCCTTACTTATTCTATAAACTCTCCTCTATCCAATTCCATAAAGCTTATAATTCCACGATACTTTTAGCCCGAGTTATCACTAAAATACGAATTATTATTATAACTGGATTGTGTTTTTTCGACCTGGAACCTATTATCCCTGTCTGTGTATTGATGCTCGTCTCTCTGGACAACAATAAACCTTTGCGGTTAAGCTGGGAAGATTAATTACTTTAACTCTTCTTTCTGGAAGATTTGAATTGGTAAAGGATGTGCAATACGAGTCGTCATATAACTCAGCAATAAATAATAACTCGTTATATGTAGCTAGTGAGAATATATGAAATTTTCCATATTTATCTTGATAGCATGATTCAATATGATTTAATTGAATACTATCTGGCACTTGAGCTGGTTTGAGATTGAAATATTCAAAGAATGTCGTATGACCCACGATTGAATTATACACCAACAACTCAAACCACTTTCTTGCTTCAAAAATAGAAGTCTTCTTCCAATTCATTTGGTAATTTAACCATTTGCTAAAATTATAACAGAACTCTTAAATACTGAGGAGTTGTTTGTTCGACGCAGTTTGTAATAAGTTAGTTTTAAGCTAACTCTTCATTGCTTACTACTATCCATTCATTATTTACCAAATTAAGACGTTGTCTCATTACCGGGCGGTAATTAAACGGAGGATTTATGCTCTTGGCAAAAGTAATGAATTCTACTACAGTCTCACTTATCCAGTTTACGTGCACAAAAGGCTCGTTATCATCGTTAGAATTGGAAGGAGCTGACATTTTTTGTTTTACGTATTAACCGAACAATTTGCATTTAATGTAGTTTAATGTTATTTAAAGTTACTTCAATTTGTTACCTTATCAGCATAGGCATATATACGGGAATAATGCGAAATATTGCATTGAGTACTCACGATAATTTGCGTAAGCACAGTACGAAATATTGTACCTCCTCAATACTATGTACGGTACTTACTTTAAGTACCCCCGGCTTACAAAGCTTTCCTAACTATTTGAAGTGCTCATGCTTTACTTGGTTTGATGATCATCGTACTACTCATTTATTATTAGGAATAGGGTCGCCACTGCACTATAGGCAGAAAAATTTTCAGAAGATTCCAAATTCGATCTTTAAAAAACTAGATTAATCGAAATTATAATTAATTAAGTTTAACTGGCAGGGTGACGCCACTTTTGTCGGGCTAAATTGAAAACGGTTTCGCTAAATCAGTTGGACCCTTTGCGTATCAAAATAACCCTACGTAAAAATGAGTTGAAATCTGACTTTGATAGGAAAATGACATGAATTGTAATAAGTAAGGGAAGTGTTGTAAGTTATATATTGCATGAACGATGAATAGTACGAGTTGTATGCATCAAACCAGTAAATAAGACTCATGAAACACAAATA
>JAQIWX010001207.1:0-11145 GCA_034696785.1 Lepidocyrtus cyaneus
ACGCCGTTGCCCACGCTCCATCTTACGCCGTGGCCCACGCCCCAGTCGCCCACGCTGGACTCGTCCATCATTTCTAAACCCATCAATTAGCCCTTTTAATCAATTTTTAAATTTTTAATTAGGTATCAAATTTTTTAAGTTAATTTATTTGCAAAATTTTCCTTCACCAACCTACCCCAATTTAGTCGGCAATTATGTAATTTTCAATCTCTTCCAACGCGTCTACCGTTATTCTGATACGCTTTCAAATATCCGGTGTTGCTACTTCTCTCTGGAATCTTTCTTCTTCCTTCCTCTTGCAATTTCTGTGCAAGAAACATTGCAAACTCTTTTCTGAAAACTCTTTTCTTTCCAAATCTTTTAATCTTTGTACCTTCCTCTTGTGTTTGGCAATGTACAAATTTGTTGTTTTACGAGCTTATGCTGTAACCTGTTGATCTGCATCCGTTAAATAAAATAAAATAAAAATCCATTTTTTAAAGAAAATTTGAAAAAGTACGTTGCGGTGCTGTCTTAGTCTTGTCTACTTCTTCATGCTTACCTTCTCATTCATAATCAAACCATCCACCAAATAATATTAATTAAAGGAATCGGTTTTCATGGTCCTACAGTTGATTTAGTCATTTCATTAAAATGTTTTGCTCATTTCAAAGGAAGTTCATCCATTCACAATGCCATGTTGACAACATATAGAAGAGCACTTTTGACTGAGAAAATGCAGATTGCAGAATTTATTCAATTTCCATATTATTTTTTAAAATTTAAATCCATATATTTTAGTTCCAGAGCAAGTTTACAAAAATAAATGCCCAGTTTTTAATGGCCCATCGTCAAACATCAAAGTTGGGATATTCGTTTCATTCATAAATACAAAAAAAACTACAGACAAAGAATCCGGATCAGAACCACCACACTAAAATCGAGCGGTCACAACCACCACGTCTACCGGACAACTAAAAATTAACCGATCACAACCACCACACTAGAAAAGCTCAGTCCGTACAGCGACTTGACTTGGAGTTTGATGACAGAATCGGCTTTGTACAAGGGATAAAGTCGTTTTTTTTCACACGCTTCAGCACAGACTTTGCCAAATGGAACAAGTAGCCTGTATAGCTAACGGTTGATCACTAGTCACTTTTTCTAAAATATCCCGGAGTGTTTCAGAGGATCCAAAATTGCTTCTAATTGACCTCTAATCAATTTAATGGCAGCTTTATTCGCATCCCGTGCATGGGTGGTATGATTTCCGTTGCTCCACCCCTTCATACCAGGTTTGAAAAGGCTATCTCTTTCACTTAATCTAGCGATGCACTTATCACTACCTAAACATGACCAAAAATTAACTCCTATTCTAGTGCTCCTAAGATAATACACCTACCCATTTTGTGCCAATTGCTTCCTAACTTTCGTGGACCGCTGGTATGGAACTGGACATTTTTTAGACAACTCTGAGGATCTGAGTTTTCATGACATGATTTTTATTTTAAGTTCCATATTCATATGAGTTGTAATTATGACAATATGCAAAACATGAAAAGTTTATGATGTGGTGGTTGTGATCAAGTTGAACAAAGGATTTTTTTTCAAAGTCAAATTTGTCAAATGTGGTGGTTCTGATCTCCTCTCCAGACAAATAGTGATCATATAAATAATTGCATACATGCGGAAAAGTGGTTCCTTCAATAAATAATTGCACACCACTTGGTGAATCGGTAAATACTTACCCTCAACGTAATATATTTCCCAGATTGATATTTCCATGCTTTCATGAGTACGTTATTGTTTGACGCAAGTGTAATAAACCCTGTACTGATATTCACTGTAGATGCCTTTCTAATTGAGCTACTCGAGCCTTTCCAAAATAGGTATAGGAACTGATAAGCTATAATCAGGGGTTTACCAACTCATGGGGTAAGTTGAGATTTACAAAAGTTAGCCATGGACGGTTTCTCATATTCCGAACCAAACAAATTGTCATAATTATATGACATAATTTGTAGGTGGTGGTGCTGGCGATGATTTCTACAACGAGATTATCGAAGCATGGAAGGCAGCCGATATCATCCCCGTTTTCGCAGCGGGAAATGGCCAACGGAGCTGCAGTTCTGTGGTTTCTCCTGGGGACCAGGAAGTGATAGCAGTTGGAGCAACCAGGCCTTCCGATCTCTTGTGGGATTACAGTTTGATGGGACCATCCGAAGAAGGCCGTTTGAAACCTGATATTTCCGTAAGAAATCTGATCATTTTAAACTATGGATTGATCTATTTAAAACGCAAATACGTAGCTACAAATACATATTCCAGGCTCCTGGACACGAGATTCGCTCATCGTGGCATACAAACGATACGGATTATTTTGTCACGTCAGGAACTTCCATGGCCACTCCACATATCGCTGGTGCTGTTGCCGTTCTTCTATCAAAGAATCCTTCTCTTAAATATGAAGAAATCAAGTCCATTCTTGAAACGACTACGGATAAGAATCTTCCGGATACTGAATACGTTTGCGGAGATATTCCGTCCACGGAGTTCCCAAACCACCAATATGTAAGTTGAAGAACTTTTCGCATTGTAAATGAATGAGAGATTTTTCTCAATCACATTCCTAGCTCTGATTTTATATTCTGTCAGGGCCATGGCAGACTAAATGTTCGCAAAGCACTTGAAAGGGCATAAACGTATACGCAATTAAATTATGCTAACTAAGTTTACTTACATTTACGTCATTAGATTACTAATTTATTGTGCTTTCTCATACCTATTTTAAAGTACCACTCTGCAATGAGAAAAAAAAAACATTAAATAAATATTTCTTATTTCATTGACTTCATTTCATATATGTTTGCTTTAAATTTTTTGGGGGGCATCTTAAGACAAACGATGACAAAGTAAAGTGCTAAGAACAAAGGCCCTCGGGGCGTCATTCTGAAACTGGAATTAATTTTCCGGCCGAAATACATCAACGGAATTCCTTATTCACATGTAAATTATATAAGCATCAGTTAAATGCACCTACCTTATAATTAATCTTACTCTTGCCTTAGACCTGATACAAATTACACAATTACACCTATCATTATATTTTTGGCAATATTAATAATGAAGCATTGTGGTCTAAATTTCCTAGTTTTTTTCATGGAAGCCTACCTACGCACTGCACAAGGCCTTTTTTATGAAGTGCTGTGGCCATCAAATAAAAAAACAACAACGAAATAATAATTAGAGTAGATATTTGTCTTTAAAAAGCTAATAATTATTTATTCTCTGCGTCTCCACTGACATGGCATCCCCTTCTAACTAAGAATATTTAGAGGAGCCTTTTAACTGAAAATATGAAAACTAAATGCTAAAAACGATTTTGTCGCCCTACCATACATCATGAATGAGCCTACGTAGGTGGCTATCATAAAGTGCAAGTGAAGCAGTAGCTCTACACGGTAGCGACTTAATCAATCATGCAAAGATGCGCTCCCCAGCAAAGTGATTATCTCCCAGCAGAAGAAGAGATTCTTCAATTATCCCGTATACATTCTGTCGTCCGTTTCTTCGTGATTTGCATATAATTAAAAATTAGTGAAGTGGTTAGCGTAAACGTACTGGTACTACTCGTCATTCATAACCATCGTCATCCTTATCACCATCCTCCTCACAAACTTATTCCAATTCCAATCCGTTGTAGGTCAATGTGACAAAGCAAAAATGCGCCGAGAGCCAGGTAATCAGCTAGGTGGGGAAAAAAATCAGAGAAGTTTTTTTTCCTTCGTTGTTGCATAATTAACTATTCAATTTAATGATTGAAAAGAAAATCGCTGTTATTTGGATCATCTCATCATCATCAGTAAACTAGGCATCAACTCCTCTCTTCATGCATGTCTATTTATTTTGTCTTCGGTTACAATAATTATAACATAACATAGCAGTATTGTTATTATTATTATTCCTTGTTCCTAAAAAAACCAATAGCCAATTTAAAATAGCAAAGGATATCAGCTACCAATAAATATGTAAATTTAATTGGCTAATTTATTCCGCTTTTCTGAGCTTTACAGCAATTTACTTTTATGGAGGGTGAACTTGACTTTTGCGAGTGAATCGGCTACTGCATTTTGCTCTTCTACGCTGATGTTGATGAGGATGACTGCAAAAAAGGTAAAAAGTCAGTATTCCGTTCGAGTGTCTGCGCGATAATAATGCAGTTTTACAGCATTTTTGCAACAATTGCAACTTCAATTTGTTGTTGCGGTCTTGTCAGGAAAAATGTGTATTTCATATGCATAATATGAAGTCAGAAAAGTGATAATTTGAGAGAAGCTATATCCCATTATTTCCATATCTATAGCTATTATAAATGGTCCTGAACCTGATATGACCGCGATGATAATGGCTAAAATACCAGTAGCATATAGCCCATAAAAATCTCAACAAAAATCCACAACTTGCCTTTTTTATAATTAACAGAAAAACCTTTTTTATGGAGCTTTGACAAGTAAAACTGCCAAACACCGACATAGGAGACCGTCAGTAACAATAGCCATTATTATATTATGTACCTAGACATAGGTATACCAACAATGAGGTAACCACTGCCACTAACTGACTGACTACACCATGCACCATTTCAACAAGACAGTTCTTGATGATTAATGGCTAATACAATTATGATAACAATGAAAAAATAACTTCTGCTAATTGTTATACCTGCATGGACAGATACATAAAATTTATCACGAGAAGCAGCAGGTAAATAAAAATAGATTGGCTGGCAAATTCCTTATCTTAACTAGCAGCCTGGTATACTGGTCTAATAATGATAAGGTTTTTATATCTATCTTAAACAAAATGGTATGAGCAGCTTGTCTATTCTCATTTAGCTGAATGGGACAGTTTTTAGCAATAAACAGCACATAATAAAAGTTGATCCGAAGGAATGCAGTGCGAATAGGTATACATTACTTTATTAGCAACTTCAGTGGAAGCGGCGCTCTGCTACAAAGTCAATGAAAACATTTTTTGGAAGTTCTAATTTTTTTGCAAAGGGGGCTGTTTTTCAATGTGTCACTCGCAACTTGGGTGACATTTTCGTCTGCAAATGCGAGCAATTATAATTAAGCTGATGGTGATGGTGATGATGATGTTTTAACGGCAACTCTCAACAAGTTTGTTCGTTCGTGTGCATCCAACGCGTATTTTTTTTGATAGGTCAGCATGCGTGACGACTTGATCATTCTCATCCACGTCCAAACAGTAGGTTGTCCAGTCCGGTAATGAATATTGTTGGGGATGATTAAGATTAATGAGGGTGAAATGGGAGGGATGAAAGGAGAAAAATGATTAATTTCAACAGGAAAATTAAATTAGCGACATAAATCACGAAAATATATTCATTCTCATTAAAATCCGCTAATGCGGATCGTCATCAACATTGAATTAGTTATTATTGTTACATTGCTCCACTTATCGTCCTCCTCACTCGATCCTGAATCCTCCTTATTTTCATCCGCTATCCGTGACGGATAGCAAAAAAATATTTTGACGGATAAGGTCAAAACCAACCGTACCGACTCCATTTGATAAGTCACGAGCACTTTGACATTCCATCGTGGATTACCTACTTACCTTCCCTAATAAAAAAATAGACAAGCATAAGTACCTACATTTTCAAGGCAGGTACCTACTTCCCAAATATGTCAAACCAGAAAAAAAACTTTTTTTTAACTAGGGACGAACAAGAATTAAAAAGAAATTGGAATACATAGTTTTATTTATGAGAATGCAAATGAAAGTTGAACGGATAAAAAAAATTCAATATTAATGGCTACGACTACACGATTACGACGGTTAGGGCTAAGCTGTTACTAATTTTGTCTACACGGCAGTTCCCTACTCCTACCTACCTACTCCTGTGATCTCCTAATCTAAATTGTCGTTGTTGTTCTCCTGTCCTAAACATCCCCATCATATATGAGACTACTTGACTGTCAGACTTGAAGAAAACAACATTTTTGACATTCAGACGTGTGACAATCAAAACGACAAAAGTTACAAAACACCTAAACATTAAATATAATTGTGTAGTAGGATATTTACAAGTTTACAACTTTTGCAACTAGTGTATATGTACCTATGTGCCTATTTTTTGCGCACTCCTCTTCATCCAAACCCATACCTACCACCCTTGCCCACTGCTTTTTATTATTGTTATAATTGTACCTACATGATCTAATTGGGATTGTGACTATTGAAAAGTTATTTTTTTATCCACTCTGTAGGTAGGCTCGGCCATCAATTCCATCGATTAAAATTTTAAATAAAAAAATTACCTATTTAACTTTTTCCAAACTAGTATGGATCAGTTTAGGTTTGTTTTTTTTTTCTAATGGAGATAAATATGTGTAGGCATCATCTAGTTCAGGTCGTGTCACCCCCAAAACGCAAACACCAATACGCAAATGAGCTCTTTTTTTCAAAGTTCCTGTTCCCTTTATCTGACTCCAAAACGCAAATGAAAATTTCACCCCAAATCATTGTCTCTTTTTTAGCTGCCAATACGTAAATGAGGAAATTACCATCTCTTCGAGCAAAATGGAGCCCTGGTGGATTAGATGCTATTTACAAAATATTTTTATGCTAGTTTTAAAAATTCATTACCTGATCCAGATTTAGTTCTGGTTCAGAAGTGCACATGACAAAATGGCAGATTATATTATTAAATTTGTTAGTGGGTTCCGGAAAGGAGGAAGTTAAGCATCAGTTAGCTCAAAATGGCTATAAGTATCGCGTTCGTAACAAGGCCAAAGGTGTAACTTATTGGAGTTGTTGTGAGTGCAAAGTTTCTCTAGTTGAATAGAGACCTGAAAAATATAGATAAGGACATTTGAAAACTATTGTTTTTTAACATTTATTTTTATCTCTTGATAATATTGGAGTTATTTAATGACTGTTAAAATGTGTATTTTAAAGGTGTTACTGGTTATTTTATCTTTTCCATTGAACATATATAGAAAGATTGTTTGCATGTAGTAAAATGTTAACACGAGATTCTAAGTAAGTCGGAAATTTTAAAGAAAAAGATTTATTTAAAGAAAATATTTTATTATATCTGTGTATGTAGCTGACTTCTTCAACTAAATAAATATACCTAGTTGATGCTAAACCTTAATCCAAATTGTTGGTGTACGGATGCTCATTTTCGTATATGCAGCAAAAAAAAAGAGGCAATGCAATGACTTGGAGTGAAATTTTCATTTGCGTTTTGGAGTTAAAAATTGAGGAAGGGGATTTTGAAAAAAAGAGCTCATTTGCGTATTGGTGTTTGCGTATCCGAGACTGAACCGTTCAGGTCATCATATCATCATCATCAGGATCAATGTTAAATTGAATGTAGACACAAAATAGGATTTTTTTTCTAAAGTCTCCTCCTGTTGAATCGTCATCAGAGGAATAATATATAGCTTCAAAATGATTAATGTGTCAACAATCACTAATCAGTTGGTTTGGTCACCACCACCACAATCATAACATTGTAAAGGTAACGGTGTCCTGTCATTGATTCCATTTTTCTTGCGATCATGATCAACTCATGACCACTGACTGGCAGACTAATTCGTGATTTTATTGAATATAAATTCAAAATCATTATTATGCAAACTTGTCCCTCTTCAAACAAACATTGAAACACAAATGCTTTAATATGGAGAAATATATTTATCTAGATCTCTTCTAGACGCAACAACTAAATGTTCATGTGGGAGCATGATCATGAGTGAGCAGACATGACATAGGTAAGGACATTTTGTAATAAGCACAGCACATCGATACAATTTTTTTTTAATATGAGAGCATAAAACGCGATAAACATTTTGTAAAACAAATTAGAACTACTTGGATTTCTCCACTCTAGCTAGACTCTTGAATATTAAATAGATCACCTGCTAGTATTTTAAGTATCCTGTAACGCCTTCTGGGAAGATTAATGACTAGTAATTGCGAGCATTTAACCTTTAGGCATTTAAGTATCTGCATACTATTTACAAAATAGGGATTTTTCCTCCTTCTCCTTTATCTTGACCTTTTTAACAGATTTTCTGTTTTTTTGTTCCATTCAAAAAAAAGTATTTTAACTGCTTCTGCTTGCTTGAATAATTTAGGTAGATTAATATAACTAACCTTACCTTCGGTGCATGTTTCAATCATCTGTGGTGTGGACTTTAAGGATCGATCTGTGGCTGACTTGATAGCTACTTATCACTATCACGCGATGAGGGACGGTGGCAAAGACATAATTAGCCTCCCGTCATAAAACAAAAGGAGAGAAGAGAGAGAAAAATATTCTAAATGAGACGACTCATTTGCATAACTAAACGATATTTTACAGGGGAACTTTTAAATACTATAGCTAATAGGTAGGTAGGCAGTCAGGTAGGTAGCTAAAAAAAGGAAGGTGCAATGCCGGTGGCACCGGTGATGATCATGAGAACTGACTATTGTGACGATGATATTGACCTACCTGAAAGGAATGACATAATGATGATGATTATGCATTAACTATAAAGTTATATGTATATGATTATGTAAGAAAATTATAATAATAAAGAAGCTTACCTAATAATAAAGCTCAAGTGTCAGAATAGGTATGTATGGTCATGTCAGTAAGTCGCATTGAAACCTGAAACTTGAAACCCTTTCTTTAAATGTTATAGCTTTGTTTGGAGTTGAAAATGAATGAGAAATTATCTAATCATGTCAATTAAGTAGTTTATTAAATACAATAGAGGAAAGGATTTGACTTTTGGGATTGGAGACCTTCGCAGTCAAAAAATAGACAGAACTAGAAAAAGGTAAAAAAATTATAATTATTTTATTTTGACATTTTTGTTCTGGGCGCAGCAGCAGAAGCTATTTAGCTAT
This sequence comes from Lepidocyrtus cyaneus, assembly GCA_034696785.1. Taxonomy (NCBI): domain Eukaryota; kingdom Metazoa; phylum Arthropoda; class Collembola; order Entomobryomorpha; family Entomobryidae; genus Lepidocyrtus; species Lepidocyrtus cyaneus. Next base: position 8,911 of record JAQIWX010001207.1, read on the forward strand.
TGTTAACTATACGTAGGTACTCCTAAGTTAACTATCTTAACTGTTGACATATTGAGCTCAATTTTACTCCTGCGTAGCAAGGATTACTAAATAATATTTTGACTTCGACTTGACCATGCATAACCAAAGAAAAATGATGTTTATGTCGGAGATCATGAATTTCGTGAGGATCCCTTGAGGCGGAATTCCATTTAACTAGAAATTATTTGTTTTGCTTTCCGTTGAGGAATAAAAATGTCGTCATTCCTCATACAAGTGATCATGACTAGGTAGTACAACTCCCAAACAATGCCAATAATATCTGCGCATTAATTTCTTATTATGGATTAAAAGTTATTGTTCCTCATTGTCATTAGTCATTAATCTACAAAAAGTATCATTTCTTTTCAAATGATCCAAAAGTCACAGGCAAATTTAGATTGTTTAATGAGCCAACAAATTTATAAATTAGATCGGTCAATTTGGCGGTTGGTGGCGGTTTGTGGGAGACCCTTCCAAAACAATTGAACTGCTGAAGCTCATACCTTATCCGGTTGTGTGTCGGTCGCTCACTGCTCACCTCACCGATCATATGTCAATTCAGTTCATTATCATTATTTTTGTCCCTGCCAAAAAAAACTGACGGATTTTTATGCGGTGATCATCTCATCATTCATCTCATCACATATGGATTATGGATTACGATTAGTCACCATCCAACCACACAGATAGATGACGATGATCATAATGTTGTCCTTTTTATGACTTGGAAATGAGCTTAAAGTTGGTAGTCATCATCAAAGGGATGTCGGTAGGCAGTAGGCGTATGTTTTATTTTTATATTTATTGTGGTAATTGGTAACATTTTACATATCAGGCATACCACCGGAGTGCTCCTTAATTTAAAAATGCATTTTTATGCGATAATAATCTGAGGGTTTGCACTTTCCAATAATAGCAACGAGAAGGGTCCTCCTCGTAAAAATGTAAATGCAATTTGAAGAAGGATATTAGCCTAAATTCCACCTGACTTCTTTATCCTCTACCTGAATTTTAGCTCCAATTTTCCAAAAGTCAAGTCCAACGTTACGCTCATGAGTTGTCTTTTAAATGATCATTTAGATGACCTAACTCCAATCCAATCCAACTAACCTCCTCCGTTTTTGCGCAGGTTGGGTTGAGTTGAGCAGCCTCTCAAATATGCCAATAGCATTTCTTATAGTTTTTTTATTTTTGGCATTTTTATGTCCATGTCCGTCAACCATGATTTGTTGACAAACAAGCTATTTTTGTAGGGCTGGCTATGCTATATGACCCATTCATATTATTATTATGATTATTGGCAAGTGAGCTGAGGCAAGCCAAAAATATCCTCGTCAGATTTCTTTTTCACGTAGGCTCCCTCCTTATCTTCTCGCAATTATTGGCAAATAAATTTATGTTTGGTTGCAGTTTTCACTGGCACATTTAAGCTACCGTTCCATGTTACGTTTGGCGCGTCCAATCCAAAAATAGTGATTATAACAGCGATCCAATAACACCTTTCATTTTCCCCTCTTGTATCTACCCTTTTCTTAAATATGATATGAGCCGGTCATCACATCTGCAATTTAGCTCGAACGCGTAATAAATTATGAAAGATTTTTTTCTTACCGGGACATGGACAGTCACCTTAATTTTTTATATATCGAGCAGTTAGCGAGTAGGAGTGGAGTGTTGTTGGAATGGCCTGACTTTGACTTTTGTTGCAGAAAAAAATACATCCACCTAAATGTGTTAGACTAGCCCATAAAATGGGATTTTAATGTGTGTAGTGAGCTATTTTAATGGGACAGTTATTTTTGGACTTAAATATCAGTAATTTCCCCTCCAACACGTGTTTACATGCTGTTTTTATTCACCATAAAAATCTGACAGTTTTTGAATGAGGTTTCTTTTGCAGACGTATGCACAAGTAAAGTATTTAGGTATGTATATCCTTATTTAATTACCCCAGCACAATTTTATGAATCCACCTTTTCCTATTCTTAAAACCTGAAATCCCAGCAGGGTTGACTATAATGAGTGGGCCTGGTAATTGAAAATAAAAGTAGTGGTGAACAGTTCAGTATAATCAAGTCAAAGTCAAGAGCCATGTCAAGCTATGCTGTAATTATATCATTAAATGAACATAAATTCGATTATACTACTTAAGCTGCATTCTTCATTCTACAAGTGATCCGATTCACGTACAAAACGAAATCAAATCACTCACGA
>JAQIWX010001208.1:0-11131 GCA_034696785.1 Lepidocyrtus cyaneus
AGTTTCACCCTTTTCTCTGATTTATGCTGAAGACAAGATATATTGCTCCACTTGGGAATCACCCATTCAAATCAGCCTCCACCTCCTCAACTGTGAATTCCAAAATACAAAAAAAAATGCTAAGCAGCAATAGCAACTCAACCCAGTCCACAGCTAAAATCTTGCGGGACGGTGGTGGTGAAAAACACAAAAAAAAATGATGGAGATCATCATCACCATGTTTGTTTGCATTTCCTGTCAGATATTTATACACACTCAAGAGCGAGAAAGAAGGGAAAGTAGACACGCACATTTTGCCCTTGCATCTTATCAAATACACGCACAATAAATATCTCATTTCGGAAGCAGAGCTTTATGTACTACCCCTCACTCCAACTCTTAAGCGCTTCAATAGATCAAAACAGATTTTCATAAAAATGAGATTGGGGAATTTTGATGACGAAGGGAAACGTCAGCAGATGCACCACCTTCTTTTTCTTGATTCTATTCTAATGAATTGAAGTGTATCGGCCATAGCCAAATGAGCAGAATAGATATCAACCTTGCAAACTGAACTAGAATTGTTATCCGTCGTCATTTCGCTTCATATCCAGCTTTTTTTCTAAAAGTTTCAGTTTGCCCCATATTTTCCAAACTGAGAATTTTCCGTGTTTACAGCACATTTTTGTAAAATTTAAATGCTATTTCAAAACTAGATTATATAATGATTGTTGTGAAGTTCAACAGAAAAATGGACTGAAAATTTTGATATGATCCCCAAGAACTGCAAGAGCTTCAGTAAGACCTGGGGTGTTTCGCTCCGACGGTATGCCTAACCTACGTTACACTGCTCTTTGCACCGTCATGAACTTTCTCTGCTTTGGAGCAAGCAACCCCTTTCTCTCTACTCTCGCTCTTTGCTCACGAGAGCTTTGGCTTTGCGTAAATAAACTTGATCCACAAATCGGATAAATAAATAAATAGGATGTTTTAAGCTGTGTCACCTCCATTAACTTGTGAAATATGAATTTCAATCTTTAGGTTTGGGATTGCATGAATTTTTTTCATTTAGCTGTAATTTTTTTGATATTCTAAACATGTATGCATCCGGATTTATTTAAAAACGGAAATGCAGGTATGAAAAAAAAGTTGAGGTCAAACATTATGATAAAACATTTTGTTTCCAAACTTAAAATATCCCTGAGATAAAGCGCAATTTTTTCTCAAACTTTCTTTCGCACAAATTGCATTATAATACGATAGTTTCCCGGTGACTTTCCACTTTTTCTTTTGTTTCCGGTAAGTTTTTTTCTTCTCTACCTTCTGCCATGCTCATTCCAGGGATAATAATAACAATCATGTGAGAGAGAGAGCCCACGGGAGGACAAAAACTACATGGAAGACGATGTGATGTATGAAGTCAGTGAACTAGTGCCAGTGGAACAACGACAGCCACCACAAGACGCCGAACAAGTTGCGATAGTTGTGACCCAATCTATTTTCAATGGGCTGTAAATCTTGTCAAAAGGGGTACTAGTGCAAATCTCCCCCTCCAGACTCCACAAAAAAAACCTGTCTTCTTCATCGAAGGTGGGGACGGAGACCTTTAAAAAAAACTTTTCTTTCTTCTTCTTCGTCGTCGACCTCTTCGAGAAATTATAATCCATTTGCACTCCTACTTTTTTTTCAGGGCAATTCAACTCTTGAAAAATCCCCAAACTAGCTAGGTGTATATATGGTGGTGGTGATGGTGGAGGGAGTACGTGTACTCCCCACCGCCGGAGGTAGAAGTGGATCTTTCAAGAAAATCAAACTTTCTCCCCAAGCTGGGAGCAAACATAATACGTGGGAACAAGAAGAAAAATCGGGAAAACAAACTTTACGTTACAGATATATATTGACACAATGTTGTATGTAGTAGTAGAGCAAAGAAATTGGGGGAAAAATAATCGCTGATTTTTTAGACAAAAAATACTATCACATTGGAAATAATGCCTGATTTTTTTTTTCGAAATACTATTTTGTTTGTTTGAGATTTTTGGTTATGTAAGCAGAGCTACTTATGAAAAAACTTGAATAGTATGTACCTGGACTGCAATGAATAAAGAAAAGAATGAAGGTTGCCGCCGATGGTATTGATTTGATGGATGGAAGTTTCCTCATCTGGGCTAGATTGCCTAGATGAACCATTGTCAACAATGGGACATTCTTTCTTGAAAGAATATGTGTATTTTTTTATTTGGCTAAATGGTTAGCCTCAAGTTGAAAATAGTAGCCTTAATAATGAACAGTTACAACTAGTGGCACTGCGTAATTCACCTTGGTTTTGTAATTAACTAATTAATTAGTAATAATACAATTTATAACATAATATTTAGCTGCAAACTTAGATATCACTCTTTTCGTCCGTAACGAAAATATATGACTTGGAATCCTTGGCAAAGTGATTCATTTCTTTTCAATTCAAAAAGAACACTCCATCCAACTCATTCTTGTGTTGGGGATGTTTGCATTCCAACCGGAGCACTTTCCACTTTCATGTCATCCGAGACAAAAAAAAAACGGTTTTGTTCATTGACTTTTCCCTCCCTCTTTAAAATGACTTTCTTCTGTAGAGAACATTACACAAGTTCCAGTTCATAGTTCATGTTCAGCAAGCTATTGTTTTAGATTTTTTGTCAATGAAAAAAGAACACGTGAGTATTTAATTCCTTTTGGAGGTAAAAAAAATGTGCGTACGAAGGAGAAAGTGGCTGTTTTTTTTGAGGGGGATGATTTTCTGTTTTCTGTCGCTTTAGCACACGCACTGTATACAAAACGGAGAGAGAACACTAGGCACACCACCTACCTCACATAACTACTTTACTACTGTCCTCCATACAAATCCCTACTCACTCCTGTTCCCATCTTCCTTCCACGGTTGCATGCTTGCCGAAAAGATTTCCCTCGTTTTTTATTCTCTCCCTTTCACTCACAGTTGGTGAGTTCCTTTGGAAAGGGAATGGTGGGATGGTGGAGGAGCGACTACTCACAAGGGAAAAACTAGGTTTACCAAAAAGACATGTGGAACACAGCTAGCGGTGGTGGTTGATGGTGTGATGGTGGTGTGTACAGCTCGTTCTTCAACAACATTTTTTTACCATCCTCAAGCTGGATTGCTGGGGAGCAAACGGAGAAAGCGAGAGTGAGCTGGAAAGAAAAACCTCGCGTAAAGTTCCCTTTTCTTTCCCTTTCGGTATGGCCAAAGAGAGAGAGAGCTCTTACTTAAGCTGTTGTGGATTCGGTGGTTGCTCCTCACTCACTGTATATTCCTCGCTTTACGGGCCATTCTTTTTTTCTTCGTCGTCTTCATTCTTAAGTGCTCTCTCTTCTTTCCCTTGATGGCAGTCAACTACTGCTCCACACTTGGCTGGGATGGTTCTGCTGATGATAATAATGATGGTGGTGGTGGTGGGGTATGGTATGGTGTGTGTGTGTACCTTTTGCTGTTTCACTGAGGAGGAGAGCGGATAGGAAGATGATGATGAACCCGACGACATTTCATTCCCCAGTCTGGCCTCTAGTTTTTTTTTTGGCTCTTGTTCTCATGACTCCCTCAAAATGGATAGTGTTTTTTCGTCTTGCTTGGAGGGATGATCTTCCTGGTTGGTTGAGGAGCCAGCTAATTCCTTCCGTAAATGTGGGATTGTGCTACTTTCCCCACGTATGTACCTTACCGCAAACGCAAATATCACCCAAAAGTGGAAGAGAAGTTGTTTTTCTCCATTGTCTGGGGAAAAATTGGGACAGCGACAGGAGGAAAATATGACTGGAGGGATAAGAGTAAGACAGGCCTTCTAATATTATTGGATCCTTTCACAGCATTAAGTAAGTAGTAATATAATATAACAAGTCAGCGTATAGAGGGGTAGATATCCCCGAAAAATATCTTCGATTATCATTATTATCATCATCTTCCAGATTACTATCTTCCATCCAGTATATGGATGGAAAGAAGAATTGAATCCTTTCCAGGTACACTTAATGTTCATTATGGAGAGAGGAGACAGGGGAAAAGATGAATGATTTATTATTGGAGAAGGTTAGTCAGCCAGCGGAGGGAGGGAGTGTGTATGGTTGATGGTAAGGTTGGCTTGTAGATGAAGGAATATAGCCAGAGAGGGAGAAAGAAAGAGAGAGAAAAAAACGGGAACACAAACGAGTTGAGACAAACCTATTAAAAGTTGGTCACCCATTCCAAGTTTCCTTTTTAGAGCAATGGATAATTTTCTTAATGCAACATGCGAGGAAGAGAATGAGAAAGAGTATCATCATCATCATCATCATCATCATTTAGACACACTGGCTTAGCGAAAAGGAGAGAAGAAGGAGCACCACCCTTTTTCCAATTTCCTCATTTTTATCCCTACCTGGAACTGGAGCCTCCCTATCTTATCTAGTTACGGATATTAATGTGGAGGAAGAAAAAAAAAAGATAGCTCGCTGCTCCCATATATGTTCCTGTTCCTACTGGGAGAGGCGGTTGGGTGAAATTTTCTTCCAGAGTCTTAGCCCAAGCAAGCATATGAGCAGGTAGGCACTCTCAGTCACTCTTTTTCCAAAATAGATGAAACTGACAAGGAACGGGGAAGAGGGAAGTGGGAGAATTAATGTGAAACGGAAAACTGATCAAACCAATCCATCAGGGAGACGGGGAGAAAAAGAGGGAGGGAGATAAGATAAAAATTTACTATTTTCTTTTTGATGCTCCTTTATGCAAGATTTAGACGGGCTTGTGCTTGTGTGTTGTGTTGTTAGACAGACAGGCCTCATTGTCCGGAGCTTGCGTTTGTTTGTTTAGCTTTGCAACTTGGAAGGAAGAAGGAATGAATTGAATCCTGGGTAATTGTCTGATTATATGCAGGTATCAAAGGTGAGTGGATGATGGGGATACATACATGGGTTGGTTGGATGGTTGGTTGTTTTGGGTATTGTGGTTATTTTTTTCACTTCCGTTTAACTTCCCTGGACGTCCATTGAAGAAGAAGCGTATTAAACATTACGTCGCTCCAGCTAATAATGTTTAGTGAAGTAGAAGAAGGAATGCGGGAAGTGGCCAGTGCAAGGAGGGTGTGTCAGTGAGACCCTGCCCGTTTGTAAATGGCAAGAAGCAGGATATCTAATCCATAAAGAGCATGCATTGTGCATTGTACACTACTGCTTTAATACTCCTTTAAAGAAGAACGTAATTTTTTTTTGGGACGAACCTGGTGAGGTAAACAATGTGTTATAATTTGCCGTTCCGCTAAAAGTTTAGGTTTTCCAACCCTGAAGAAGCAAACGAATAATTGGAATCTTTCTGGAAAGATTGGAAATGCCAAATCGGATTGTCCCGATTGCGAATACTAATTACCCGGATTTCGCTAAACATAAAATGCAAATAATGCCAATTCAAAACCATTCCAATAATTTTACAACAAAGTGTGCTCCGCTGTCTGTCGTAATTGAAAAAGGGCAGGATGCCAATATGGGATTTATTTTAAACATAACTAAAATTTCAAAGACAGATCCTCCACTTAATTTACATATCACTTTCACTACCACGAAAAATAATAGGTTTCGCCAGGCCTACATAAATAAAGTAAAATTTATAATTTAGATTAGACCCATTATATCTGCAAATTTAATTTAAAAAATTAAAAAACTGACATACCTTTTGGGGTCCTCGATATACAGGCTGTCCCCAAATGTGACAGCCCCTTCTGTGTCCGCACTACATTTGCAATTCCCCCTATCATAATCCTTCCAACTGGAACAAGGGCATACGAATTTCTTTATGCTTAAGCTCTTTGTGAATTGGTCCACACAGATGTTATGAGAGCAATCTGAAATTGAAATTGCACAATTACCCCTGTAACTGGCAATCACAAATAATGTTTACAGACCAATAAAACCTACATGGAATAAAAAAATACCTTCATCATCCAACCACTCCGAGCACTCCGGCTGGACTTCCCCACCATTGGCTATAGGAAATACAATTACTAATTACTCATATTTAATCGGAAGATAAATATAAGTCTTTATCTTAAAAAAATATAAATGAAATCGGTTACTAGGAACTAATACGGTAAAAATGGGCGTGGCCATGCATCCCTGGCTTCAGTCCCGAATCTTGCCTCAATCACTGAGTTTACAGTACCGTAGCAACCCATATTACAGTGAACAATGTCGACAAAGCTTGCATCCGTCCTATCCAGAACCTTGTAAAAGTCCCCGTTGTGTTACCATCCTTTTGGCTGAAGAAGGAGGCAAAATTTCCAAAAGTACATTGGAAGAGCCACTTTCCCTCTGCAGTAGCCCCTAGCATCCGATAGATTTGACTTGGGGTGTATGCCACAGATAAGCTGGTATGGCATAGAGCTTATGGCAATTATCTGTACAAGCCATCAAGTAGATTGCACAGATGTGGAGGAGAAAAATGTGCTTCATTTTGTTCACTTGATCCGAAACCCAGTTGTCTACTGCCATAACTATGATTATGCCACCGGTTTATATATATATTTTTTAAAAATATTATGTATAATATTTAATATATGCGTAATCTAAACTGCAATCGTCTACATCGTTTCTTGGTTGAAAATGCACTGGCTGCAGGATGCATTCGCGCGTAATTGATGACGGGTGATTTTGCAATGAAATGAGTTCAGTACTTATCGGAAATTATCACAGTGAAATTGCTCTTGTAGACGTTACTGTCTTCCAGAGATGAAAGGAAACAGCAATGGCCATGAATAAAGTCATAAATTAATAGCATTGGGTATTATTTATGCTTTTGTCTCGATTGTCGGCTTTCAATCAACCATTAATTTTTCTCAGTCTGTCTGGACTAATTGTAACTATTTTTTCATGTGGTGACATGAGAAATGGGAAGAATTGTGCCGACACTAATTTTTTGGGTGACGTATGCAAAAAGTCATATGCAGAAGAAACTTTGTCAAACATATTTAACGTTAAGATTATGGGAGGGAAGTCGCTTTGCTGCCTACCTTTCTCCGATTATGTCTGGTCAATTGCTTCGCTTTTCGCAAGAGGTTCTATCTATTAACGCAAGACTAGAGAAGCGCCATTATAATCATTCTGTTTTTCTTTAACTTGTGTACTTTAACTAACTTTATTGTGACATTGTGAGATGGAATTGATTTCCAAGAAAAACTATTATATTCGCAATTTTAGTTAATTTTAGTTCTGAGAACTCTGAAACAATGCATAAGATGTAAAAAACGAAATTCTCACAACGCAATAACTGACTTATTACATTGCTTACAATTTTCTTGTCATTTTACACTTCTTCGAATTATGCATAACTGTAGCTATAGCTATAGCTATATTAAAAAAGACACAACATCCATGCTTTGCATACCACACACATAATTTGCATACCTATATATTAATAATAACATTGTCTACAGAAACAGTTTTAGCTATCAGATTAGATCTACTAGAACCATCAACAATATATCATCATTTTAGTGTTGCCTTCCATCAATAAAAGTCCTTCCTCTCCTACTGTCATACTATCTAGCCATAGTTTTTCATACAATGTATTGAAACCGGATGGGTTGTTACTTCCGCTCTCATTCCACCGGCTTCGACATCAGTTTGGGAAGTCAGTATTCTGCTTAACTGAATAACAACAACTTTTTCCTGACTAACTTGCTTTACCTATTCTCATTTCAATGAAGAACCGTTGCAGATGATGGACATATGTATGGAGATGGGGACGGGCCTCACCTCCACTCCACCATACCAGAATCTTCCCATCTATACAGAAAAATGGCTCATTATAAGCGTTGGATCCACTCACTGTAAAATTGATGGACCAACTGTCCAAAATGTTTGGAACAAGTAGCTTATTTCCCCATGAACATATTTCCTCACTAAAGTCATGATTTGTTCAGGAAGGAGCCAACAAAGTTTTCCCCAAGTTGTTGTTCTTTCCAGGGATGATGTTGCTTACTTATATATTCCGTTTCTGTTGCTCAAGTTGGAGAAAAGGGTTGAAGAATGCTGTTGTTGTTACAAACATGACACACCTTCCTCCCCTTCCTCCTCACTTTCTATCACTCTTTGACTGCCGGGATTGAATGAACAAGAGGGAAAAAAGTTTTGGGAAACTGGTTTCCAGGATTTGTAGCAGGAAATTATAGCGAGTCAGATGGAGAAAAGATGAATTTTGTTAACAAGAAAAGGGAAAATGTTTTTGCAGAAATATATATACACTCCAGCAAAGTTAGCCCATGGCTACTTTCTTTTTTGATGAAGGAGTGAGGTAACTTTGCTGCTTGGCTTTTAAAGAAACCGAGAATGACTTCATTTTATGCATATTCTTTTTTGCATGGGGAGAGATTGTCATGCTTTTCTGTTGGCTAATTCATTTCATCATCATCACCTAAATCTTGGGAATTGGGTGGGACAAGAAAATAAACTTGGGGTGGTGGCTGCTGTGTGAGGAGATTGTTGTTTTCCCGCCCCAAGTCCCCCTCCTCCTCCTCCTTACACTTATTCACTTTTATAAATCTAATTTTCCTCTAAACTTTCTCGTTTATTTTCCTGTTTTTCTTTATTAACTTTCTTTTCCAGTAGGGAGGAAGGAGGGAAGTTTGCGTAATTGTGTAAAATCATGAACTAATTTCATCTTCCTCTCCTTTTCCTGTTTGTATAGGAGAGGAGAACCACAAAATAAATTACAACAAACCAGCATAATCAGCGGGAGGATGATGACGACGATGATGATGACATGATTATGCTACCCCATTTTAATCCTAATTTTTGTTTTTGTTAAAACTCATCCCAAGCTACAAAATAAAATCAGGAAGGCGTAGTCCGAAGAGATAAACTAAAAAAAACGGATTCATTCGCACATCATTCCATCCAACAACAAGTACAAAGTCTCCTGATGATAATGATGATGATGATAACAGTCAAGTCAGTTGAGATTTAAAAAAAATAACTTGTTTTAAGCGCCTCCATAAATTTTTCCAGCTGGATTCATTCCGCCTCAAGAAGAAAAATTATCGTGTGGACATGCAAAAGGTAAATTTCCTTACCGGGTTGGTTAAGAAAGGGGCATTTTACGGGATTTCCACAAAGCCCATTAATTATTATTTTCTCCTTCCAGTAATAATCAAGCTAATCACGGCTAGTCCATCCAAATCAGTTGTATATTAAAAATAAATCCACCTTATCAAGAGAGGGTTAATCCGAGAGTCAGGAAGGGATCGTGTGAGGGTCTCGACTCGACCGAGAAAAAAAGAAGAAAATCTTGACTATCTCTCTCGCTTTCGGTTTTTTATGGGATGATTCATAGTTGCGTGATAATCTGCGAGATATAGCTTGGATATAACTTTTGGTATTGCCTTTCCTGGCGTTTTACTTTCTTCTTGCTTTTCTCCTCAATGGCTGTCTAAGCCGACGAGAATCCCCTTTCTTTGGTTCTCCTCTTATATGGGAAGGGAGTCAAAAAGTTTTGCCAAGTGAAATAAACTATGGGACCGAAATTGGGCTTAAAGGATGCCTAAAAGAAGGACCGTACATATAAGTAGTATGGTTACCGTTACCGTTGAGGAGGAGGATATGGGGAAGGATAAATGGGCAAACGCTTGACTTTTTCTTTTTCGGATTTCTTGGGACCTAATCTCCACTTCAGGATTTTTTTTCTTTCGGCGTCTTCCTCAATCAATAAAACTATTGAGTTGGAAAATTATTTGATTTCCCCCTTCCATTTTTTTGTTGTCGGTTGGCTCCAGTACAGGAAAAAATAGAAAGAAAGAAAATGGAATCTGCTTTGTTGGAGGAGCAAGAGGAGAGAAAGCAGAAATGTTTCTATTGTCTTTCTGATCGTTTTCTGTAAACAAGGCTTAGGAGCAAAGGCAACATGTCTTACCATCCTTTTTTTGGCATGGATAAGGATAAAAACCTGAATTAAAATGACAAGATCATCAAGATAAGTTGTTAGCGAATCACTTCACATACGAGAAAGCAAGGCAGGGTTGAATTTTCTGCAGAGGGTGAATGGTAAATTAGCAAAGCCTTAATTATTATGTAGATTAAGATCAGTATCGGGATCAAAGTACGTATTATTGCAAGGCAAGGAATCCCCAATAGCATATCCAGTTGTTTGATTAGCACTGATGTTTTTCTGACTGTTCTCAATCTTCTCAGATGTGATTATTTCGATGTTTTTTTGGAGAAATTGGGGTTTTCCAATCTTGTAATTGCACACAAGTCATGTCAGTCACGATAAGACTTCTTTAGGATAGTAAGTAGAGCTTAACAAGACGATTCCGTCGTGGTCATCTAATCCTAAGCATCCAATAAGTAAGAGAAAGACAAGAACAATCCTAGGAAGTGGACATCATCTAAAAGCCTTCCTTGATTGGACGTAATAATGGTATTAAGTGTGTCAATAAACAATTGGTTAAGACACAATGATTAGGATGAGGATGTTTTTGTTTTGTATGAAACTAAATGTTCCACGCCGTGCGATGTACTATCCCTGTCTTATACTTAAGTTCAATCAGGTTGTTTATTGTTTATCGGATAGTGAAACATATAGGAATTCCAACTGGGGTTTAAATCTAAATCTAAGCATAGTTAACAGTTCAAAGAGAAAGCTGACTTGCTTTATTCAACACCTTTTTTTAGTAACTATGCATTGAGAAATATAGACATATATGTCTTCACTGCTTAATTTTCCGGAATAGCTCTGCAAGTCGCACCTTGCCCCGGAATGAAATAGACTAGCCAACTTATCTGTACTGGCCAAGGTTAGTAACTGTTTGAGCGGTGAGAAGCGATCTTACATTTGAAAATGATAATAGCGAGAATTTTGTTTTTGACCTTGACTTCCCCGAATAGCCTATTTTTTTTTGAAGAATGGATTGTCAATGCAGCCATGCTTTATAAATTCATAATTCATACTACGCTACTAAAACAGATCAAAGGAAACCGCTCACAACCATGTGAAATAAGCAAAGAGCATTGGGAAACATTTTACGATAAGAACATGCCAAGTCGAGTAAATCAAAGTGTGCTGTTCTCTGGGGTGCTTGACAACAACACCGATCTACGCTTCACATTTGATGAACTGCTAAAAGCGATAGCTAAGCTT
>JAQIWX010001209.1:0-11127 GCA_034696785.1 Lepidocyrtus cyaneus
TTGTCACACGGTTGTCACACGGTCTATTGTTGTCACACGGTTGTCACATAATCCATGGTTGTCACACGGTTGTCACACGGTCTATTGTTGTCACACGGTTGTCACATAATCCATGGTTGTCACACGGTTGTCACATGGTTGTCACATGGTCCATTGTTGCCACACACGGTTGTCAGATGGTCCATTTTTGCTACACGCTGGTGTCACATGGTCCAATAGGTAGTCACGTTATTGCCTCATTGTTGTCACATCGTCAATGGTTGTCACATGATCTTATGTTGTCACAAGGTCTTCATATGGTCCATTGTAGTTACAAGGTTGTCACACGGTTGTCACATGGTTGTCACATGGTATGGTCTATTGTTGTCACACGGTTGTCACATAGTTTATGGTTGTCACATGGTCCATTGTTGTTAACCAGTTGTCACACGGTTGCCACATGGTCCATTGTTGTTAATCAGTTGTCACACGGTTGCCACATGGTCCATTGTTGTTAACCAGTTGTCACACGGTTGCCACATGGTCCATTGTTGTCACACGGTTTTCACATGGTTGTCACATGGCCCATTGTTATCCCTAAGTTGTCATGTGGTCCATTGTTGTCACATGGTTGTTAGAAGTGAATTGTTGCCAGACGATTGTTACATAATTGAGTGTTGTCACAAAGTTATTACTGGGTCATCTCAAATGGGAATGATGTCATACCATACCCTCTACTAAACATGGACTTCATATAATAGATCACTAGGTGCTTATGACCCGTCAGGGTGTTTCACGGTCAATCCTAGTATTTTATGAGCTGTAAAATAAAAGCGATACGTTAAGGATTCACGGGAATGCCTACAATTGGTTTTATCCCACCAGAAAAAAATTGCCTGTACAGAAGGGGGTTCGGGGCGTTCCAAGTTAATTTTCCGGTTGTTCAAAAATAATTTTTACAAAAGTACGGATTATCTATCCCAAGATGGTTTATGTACCATTCAAATCTACAACTTATAAGGATTTTATAAAAAAAATATTTATGTGATTTGGTCAGTCTGTTCGGAAGTTGTCAGTGTCAGTAAACGGTCAGGAAAAAAGTGTAAAAAAACCGTTTCCAAAGCTTGAATAAAAATACGTTTGATTTTTTGCAAACAGTAAAACAATTATAAAAAAGTGCAACTAATTCTAAGCGTTGTGCAACAAAATTAAAATCTTTGCTGGGTTACACTTTGTAGCATATTTTTAGAAAAAAGTCCGAAATTTCTTGTTTTTGAGGGGGTGCAAATATTTCGAACATGTGACGATGTTTTGCCACTTTGAACTTCTTGCACATTTCCCAAAAAACCACCAACTTGCTGACGATTGGCTATTTCAGATTTTTTAAAACATTATTCTATCTAGGGTTTCCTTTTCTTCATTCGAAAGAAAGGAATTAGGTAGTCTTTAGACACAGACTGTCTTAAAATGCTTATAATTAAAATACATAACATAAATGATGCCTGGAGTAGTGGAGTGACATACGATACGATATGACACTACAAAAGTTGTAAACAGGCTGGAAATAAAGTGGTCTTTTGCCAAATTTTCCATAGATAGAAAGGCAATAACGTCAATAAACTTGGAAGCACATTTCAACTCCCCTTTCAAAGCTTTAAATTGTTAGCTTAATATAAGCTGCCCTTCCCCCAAAAAACTTAATTGGCCTTTCTTTGCATGAATTGAGTTGTTATGAACAAACAATTGTTTTATGACGTTGAGGTGTTTATTAGCTATTTTACTCACACTCATTGTCCTTGGTTGCACATGATTGCATTACTGCTCAAAGTAAACTAAATTGTGGTGATTGTAGGAATTTAAATGTATGCAATAGATGATGGTTGGATGATTTTAATTGCTATACATACTTACATAAAGCATAATTATTTTATCAGCAAGAAAATATAAAGTAATGGTCCACGGGAATGCAACTAACTGTTTTTATCTTACTGTAGTGAATTGACCATGAATTGGATTGAATACCACACCACACAGCATACAATAACTATTTCAAGTTAAACGCAATTTTGACAGGCAGATTTAACCCGATTTGTAACAAACTTTTACACTTACATTTTATTCATTCATTTAATTCTTACGACTAACTAAGTACCAGGAAACGAAATCCAATTGTCTAATATTTTTGGATAATAGACCCTACCAACTTGTCAATCATGCCATTTTGTTTGCTAAACAAGTAATACCGAATTACTACCTGCGTCATAGAAACCCCGCTGGTTACTTTGCCCTGGCATTGGCATTTCCAGTATACCTTTTTTCTTTGTGTTAGCAATTTTGCTAGCTAGCTTCAAAGATTACGTTCAGTTTTAAGTTTGATAACATGGGTTAAATAAAGAATAGTACTTGTCTTGGCTCTGACCGTTTAACATGAACTAGGGGATGATTCTACTAACTAAAAATGAAGACGCCGTATAAACGGTTTTCAGATACTTAAATATTCAAATCGTCCAAAGACTAACAATTCTACTTTTGTTTATAATATCAGGATTACGAAAAACTACGCAAAAAATTATATGCAGATTCTAAACTTTAATAATATCAGCAAGTTCCCAATATATAATAAATAAATAAAATGGTTATTCCGGAACGTAGTTCCCTTCCTAATAGTGTAAGTTTAGTCAGCAGTGACATTGAGATTTTCGATCTTGACAATTTCCTAACCAACCGAACAAATAATTCGAGCGGAGACTCCAAGGATTCAACTGCATTCCAGGATAGTGACAATTCAGAGCCACACATCATTGCCCGAAGAGAGAGAGGAACTCTAAAAATGGCGAATCTCAAATTTCCCCAATTGCTATACCGAATAGACTAGATCAATCCAGACCAAAAAGGCAGGCATGGGAAAATGCAGAAGACGAGCTCTCATCTTCGAGCAACGTGGTAAACGTTAAAGAAATTAGCGAACGACTACAATGGCGTTTTAATAGGGCCATTGCGTATGTAAAACAAAACTCCATCAATATGTTACTGGAATGTGCCTTGCTAAGAAATGCAAAATTACGAAAGAATTTGTTGCGTCGGCCAAAATCTATGACCAAAACTTCAACATCTACGCGTTTCCGTAATGCAAAAACAAAAAAGCTGCACCGTAGTTGGCTAGTAAAAAAGTCTATTGCCAAAGCCAAAAATAATCGAAAACGGAACAAGGTCTTTACTTGGAGATTGAATACGCGACAAGGGCGGAAGCATCTAGATATTCCTACCCATACTTACCCCACCTTTCTCGTGACATATTTTAATATTATGTACTATTTAGGCTTTAGCCGTATCCGAGGAGATGGCCAACCAGCATCATTCCTACAACTAGTACGTAATAAATTATCATGCTTTCTCAAAACTTGCCAAATTCGGCAACTTGACAGCTTAACTTGTTAACCGCATAGTTGTTATAACGACAAAATGATCTTATTAACGCAGGGTCTCTTCATCACTATAAATACACTGACGGTCATGTATTTGGGTGGCCGATTAAAAGAAGGCATCTTGGAGTTAAAAGTTGGAGTCTTGTACGATTACTTTACCCTTTGGTACTATGTGAGCGCAATAGCTCTCCATGCCTATATGCTGAAACTGGTGACAAATGACAGCAATTGGATTTTTAAAATCCTTCAAGATACTAGGAAGAAACGTTCTAAGATTGTTGTCACTGCGCCTTATCCTAAGGTAAGCCATTACGGAGCCCGCATGGCAAAGCTTTCTTTGGTCTTTCTATTGCCACTATACTCCTTAAATAATTTAACTATTTTCATGTCAATTAAAGGTTTCTTACAAAACTATTGCCGTTTTCTGTTTGGCCGTAACCTTGACAATCCCTACGACATTTCGAGTGGATTGGTTCCTTGAAGGCTATTCAATGTGGGACCTCATTGCGGAAAGATCCTTAAGGACAAGCAAGTTCCTTTTGCTTTGGGGGAACGGCGTCAATACTACACAAACTGAGCATGGGTTTGAGATCGAGTGGGGAAAAGTTGCCAACACCAAAACAATAGGAATGGGAATATTGGGAACCTGCATGCAATTCTGCGGAACCCTTCAGGAAAGTCTTATAATGGACTTCCTCCTAATTGCTGCCATGCACATGTATCGACTTAGCTTAATCTATGAATCATCAGTCAAAGCATCTTTATTCCAAACAACTCCAAGCAATAAGAACTTTAGAAGGCTGGCAAAACAACATGATTCATTCCTTAAAATTACGGAGACAATGGAAGAAGGATTTGGAAATTTTCTCAAGTTCCTCCATGTTCATAATTGGCTATTCTGTTCGGATGTAATACTAAGCATACTCCAAGGAGAAACCGGAAACATCTACATTCTTACATACATTCCGTCAATTCCTAAAATAATTTATGCTTACGTCATCTCCGCCATGGTAATCAATACGGTATGTTCGTAGATATATATAAAGCGATTATCATATTTGACGGTTTGGATATATTCCTCATAACACGCATGGGTAAAGCACTATAATGACCTGTAATAATGAACATAAACTCCATTTGTTTGCTTTGTAGAATAGGGCAGTAAAAAATGCAGTAGAAAAGAAATACAGTAGGGATAGTGGAACGGATAAATCCAATCTGATGCTGTTTCTGATGCGACTACAGGAACATCCAGTTGGGATTGGCAGCGGCCAATTTCTTTTGGACGACGCGTTTGCTTTAAAGGTAAGTCAAGTGAAAAGACAAATCATTTCACAGCTGACGTATTCGCACATCCTCCGTAAAATTGAAATGATAATATTTTTATACTACTCTAAACAGTTTTGTGGGACGGTGATTTCCTGCATTGTCCTATTTCTGACGCTAACGTGATGTATTAAATCAAATGGAGGAACATAAAATACACATTCACCCCGTCGGATTAATGATGTACGTAATTTTTTATATTCGTTTCGCCTTTGTTGTTTTGTGATCCATATCCATATCCATTTATTTACGACCATGAATACCGTCGTAGTCAACTTGGTATTTGATTCATCCCAATTGTGTAAGAAGACGTTTTTCCCATAAAGGTACACCGCACCGCCGTCAGTAATTTTTGCTACATTTGTCGCTGTACCATCCGCCCTACCCTCACAAACAGAGCTACCAAAATTCCCTTCAGATATCATCTTTGACAAGTTTGCAATCCCTCCACGATAAAAACATTACTTTTTTTACCCTCCACATCAAAATTCAGTCTAAATCACAATGAAAATGAATATTTACAGAGCAATGTCACTCATTGTCATTTTGCTTGCATGTCTGTCACTCGTTTTGGGAAACGTAAGATATAAATTTTTTACCATCGTTCTTATTGCATAATATTTAAGCGGATTTTATTGTTCTGTTATTTACGCTCTTGTTACTCATTTTTTCAACAGAAACATGACAAGAAGCGGCTTGGCACAACTCAAAAACCAACACGAAAATAGAAAAAGGATACGGACAATTACAAAGCAGAATTTCATTGGTTACAAAGGCTGGCGACTTGCTATTCAACTTTGTTGTATTTATTACATGCCCTGTAATTTTATATTGATTGTAATAGGTAGGATGCACAAATATAATTACGTTATTGATGAATTGTTGTTGGTGTTGTAAAACTTGTTGATTAAATTTCCTAACTGATTTTGCCCGTAAATGTTTAAAACAATGATTTAAATATCAGTAAATCTAGCGTGTAGCCCGGCAAATCAGATCATAACCATTTTTATGATAGCATTAATAAGCTGCCGCACGTGGTTAGAGCATTCATTTTTCTCAAGCATCTATAACCATCCTTTTGCGCAGCCGTCTACTTCCGGCGGTATGGTCTTCACTGCTACCATCAATGGTCTTCGCTGTGACCAAATACCTCTCTGACAGAGCGAAAATCCTTGCTGCCAAACTATGAATAAAAACGATGCTCAAACTGTCCAGGAGCGCGAATGGGAACACTGCAAATCCCGGTTTGGCTGTCGACTTGTGGAAACTAAAGCCAGTGAACAAGCCCATTGTGATGGCGCTCCACGCCGCGAACACCACCGACGTAATGAGCAAGGCTTGGAAGGTCACGTTCAGGATGATCCCCAAAAGCTGGAGCTAGAGGCAGATCTTGAAGTTAGAGGAGAGGGCCTTGAGGATTCCATGTTGGAGCGGAGGTCAACATTTTCCTGGCGTAAGAAATGTACTCATCCATACTCTTGAAGAATACCAGAAAGCAACTAAGGCTATATAGAATACGGTTGGGAGACTTTGGAAATCCACATGGCCACTTCAAATGGGATGACCATCAGTTTTAGGAAAACAACGAAGCAGCCCTGATTATGCATATAGCGGTGTCCTCCCCAGTAGCCCAATACATATCCCATGAAGGGCGGCATTCAAGGATTCTCTTGAAGGAGGGCCCCGACCAAGCCACCAAATCCGAACCCCGTCAGGAGTCCAACCACTTGCCCCACCTTAGTCAGTTTAATGGATCAGCCATGCTCCGAATCTACTTTATATCGAGGTTGAATTATTATTATTTTTTTTAATTGTGATATATAATTCGCATAAAGACGTAAACCTACGAACCTAATCCATGTTCCTCCTCAAATTGGCGAAAGGATTTGAGCCGTCCTTGAAAAAGGCAAAAAGTTCCCACTTAACGGCAGCCCTACAATATGCAATGCAGCCAACGACGAAGAAAAGGCATGAATTGCGAGATTTCTTTTGGCACTTTGAATAATTGAATAAATTGTTACAAAGTAAAAACGGAGCCTTGCGTCTTCTAATCAAATAAAAAACTCTAATAATTACACTGCCGACCTTACCAGAAAATAATCTTTCCAATGACACCCCATTTGCTATGCAATCTAATATAAACTTTTTTTTTTAAATTGACCTTCGACCTACTTCCGGTTGAGTTGCATACCCCATCTAAAAACTCACCCAAGTCATGGTCAATATAAACCTATCACAGCAAACAGAACCTTAAAATTCGCAGCCGTTCTTGAGTTATCGTGTAAAATCCATTTTAAAAATGTTGATCTTGACCTTTGACCCACTTTTGGTTGACCTGCACACCCCATCTATAAAACGCACCCAAGCCATGGTTAATTAAAGCCTATAACTGAAAACAGAACCTTAAAATTCGCAGCCGTTTTTGAGTTCTCTTACGAAATCCATTTTAAAAATGTTGACCTTGACCTTTGACCCACTTCTGGTTGACCTATGACATTATTATTAGTGTCACTGAACTCAGCTGATGATAAGCTTTCGATTGATACCCCATTTGATATGGGTTAATTATATGAAAAAAGGTTGACCTTGACCTTCGACCCCCTTCCGGGTGACCTGCATGGTCCATTAACGAACTTATCCGAGATATGGTCATTAGCTATCTATTGCCGAAATCAGAATTGAAAAATTCGCATCCGTTCGAAAGTTATCGTGTTCACTGACAGACAGACAGACAGACAGACAGACAATACCTAGCAAACCATAACTCCGCAAAGCTCCGTAATAAGGCTCGTTAGCAGGCCTTTGATATGGGCAGATGTAAAATGTTTTCAGGATTCGAAGGTTAGATTAAGGGAAGATATGAGCACAACATTTTTATGTAATAGGTCGTGGTCGTAAAATGTTCGGGGATAAGTTCGGCAAGTTCGTATTAACTAAATCTCAATATTTATTCATTGGAGTAAATATGTAAGGCATTAATTCTTAACTACGTTTAGACTAACTATCTTAATTACTAATTATACTAACCTAATGGCCATATATCATACATATAAATGTCCTATCAGAAACTTAACTTGAGCGATGCCAGAAACTTGAGACTCACTCTCAAATTGTTTGCGACTCTCTCGCCAACCAGTGCCCAGGGAATCATCTCGCCCGGTCACTGTCCACTCAAGATAAGAAGTAAACTAAACTTGATAACTTACGTCCTATTTATACCCTCGGCTCGACTCCCTCCAGCCGACGAGTTCTTTTTGCCAAGACAGAAGAATTATAATAATATGTAAAGTATACGAAGTGTTTTCTTACAAGCTACTTATGCTAATACACCCTTATAATGATTCAAACGAATGAATGCTTGTTTGTTGGGGTAAGATGAGACTGCTTTTACAATTTGTTTGCGTTTGCATTGATTTTCCCTTGATTTCTTAAACAGAACTAAAGTTATGGTTGGGTAGCTTTACCTAAACCTGTGTGTGTGTGTAATTAAGTAAGCAATTTTAGTTTTAAAACGCAACCAATTTGTACATTGTAGCAGCTGAACGCAGCCAATAATTAGGGAAATTTAGCTGGAATGAGTCATTTTTATTCCGAACAACAATTTCGCGTAGGTAGTTTTACTGCGACGTTAGTAATTTTAATGTTTCTATTCTCTACCATGCTATGCATGTCTCGGTGATTTTTTTCCGTTTTTTTGCAATCCATCATCTCCTAAATTTCGTCATCACTAAAAAGCTGAAAACTTACAATTAATGTTTTACTTAACCTGCTCAAGTTTAAAATACCCATTTTATTTCCCTAGCAAAAAAAATCTTTTATTCATCAATATCATATTTCGCTGTAGAAGAGCATAAAAAATTAAACTATTTTCATCAACACTCAAGCGCTTACTGTAAAAGTATGGTCGGGCATAGTAATAGCTGATTTCGCTAAAAATTTAACTTTCATTATCCGGATCTGCAAAAATACATACACAAGCAGCTACCTATTAAAAAATTGTATCACGAGCTGCTCCCATATAGCATAGCATACCTATCCAAAAACTATTTTACAAATATATTCTCCAACTCTGAATCGTGAAAATAATTTTACTGCGCTTTCACATTCCATTCATTTCAGTTCATTTTTTTGAGATTTTTGCAATATGACAGTAGCAGGGTGTAATTGATTCAGTTCTAAGAAATGATCAGGAAGGACCAACAAAATGGAGAGCTTGACTTATCAGTATCATCATCCGGCAACTAACGATGATAAGCCCGGTATAGTTCCATCGGAAAGTTCGACATCATCCATTATAACCTTCTCGGCCAACTCCTCCACATTCTTCCCTCCAATTATTTCTGAAGAAGGGACTCCCTCCCGGATCATCCTCTCAATTACTCTCGGCTTCATCAGCCTCGTTACAATCCTCGCCAATCTCTTCATCCTCTACATATTCCTGGTGGGGCAGCGGAGGCTCCGCACCCCTACCAATTTACTTCTGGCCAATCTGGCCATCGCTGATCTCCTCGTGGGAGTTCTCATCATGCCCCTCCTGGCATGGACTACCACCTTACATGGGAAATGGATTTATGGGAGGTTGTGCTGTCAGGCCTTTGACTACACCCATTTCACAATTTGCGGGGCCTCCATGTGGTCCATGATCGGGATAGCGGTGGACAGATATATTGGGGTCACACGGCCCTTCCAGTATAAGACCCTGCTCACCTGGAATCGGACAATTGGGCTCGTTATCATAATTTGGGTGATATCTGTCAGTGTGACATCCGGTCCCCTGTCAATATGGCCCAAGGACTTTGGCCATCTTGCCCTGGACATTTGCTTCATCAACTTCAACAAATCCTTCCTCCGCGTCTTGATTGTCCTTTCATATTGGATACCTGTCACCGGGACGGTGGTCCTTTACTTCCTTGTCTACAAAAACGCCGTAGTTCCTTTTGAACAAGCCATGTCGTCGACTGTTGTGGTGTCGAATGTCCCAGTTCCCTCCCGCCGAATGTCGGATGAGCTGAAGCAGATTCGGCTGAGCAAGAGGATTGCCCTGGTGACGGGCAGCCTGTTTCTGTTCTTCTGCCCTGTATTTTCCATCTACACGATCAAGGCATTTGACTTGCTGGACGTATCATCCGAGTTGATGTTCCTGGCCAAGTGGATACGCTACTGTTGTAGTACGGTGAACCCGTTCATGTATGGCTTGGCCGTTCCCAGCTTCCGGCAAGAGATTCGAGGAAAATTCGCTGGGATTTCAAAAAAATTGAACAAAGGATTGCAGGGGGCGTTGAAAGGGCCATGTGGAAGGTGGACATGATATGATGGACATCAAACTGTAGGAATATATCTACTTAATTACAACTTGTTTTTGATTTGTTTTTATTATTTAAATGACCTTGAGTAATTTTGACTGTTCATATTTTATTTTAAACTTCGGTTTAATTTAATTACAAGCAAGCTTATTTACAGCACATGTACGTCCTCATTTAAAAGTTTTAAGTTGTTATTACCTATTAATCTAGTAATATTATAGTAAACTATGTATAACATTAAAATAGCACACTGACATGTAATAATCTACCAAGCAAATAAATTCCTATCAACCTTACCTACTACTAATGAATAGATCTAGAGTTGCTCATTTTGTCAAGTAAGCCGTATTGCCAATCTACATGCTGCCCAAAAACAGGACCAAATCAATAGTGTTATATTTTATTTTGGTGAGAAACTCCACCCCAACCTCTTTGTCTAGCATGCCTTTCCCTCCAATCGGGTTCCCTATGGGTTTCAACGTGTTCAACGTCATCTTATTCCATCTCCCACTCCCTTTCGTAAACTTCCCAACATTGTACTTCCACCCACTCAGCATTTGCGTACTGAGCTCCATCGGGAGGACGGACAAAGGGAGGCCGACAATGGGCACAAATGCGCCAAACAGCAGAATGACCCCAGACAATAGGTAGCCCGGCAGCGTCAAGAATTTCCATCCAATGATTACGGCGGCTGCGGCCAAAGCAAAAATATTGCAACCCACGTGACAGACGTAGAACATGAAGTGTTCTTTGGGCTTCAGAATCTTGACCTGGATCTGGTACAGGATTTTGTACCATTCCATGGCAGTGGATTGGCCATGTCTGCCCTGCCCCACATTATCGATACGCTTGAGTAGGCAGTTGACCAAACTGGACTGGAGCAGGAATTCCAGCATGACTACGCGAATCACCCGACTTGCCTCCGTTGCCATGATAAGCTCAGTAGTGAAGAGAATGCATTTGACCAGTAGATCCCCCAACGGGCTCCCCTCCCAAATCATCGAGTACATCTTGAAAAGGATATTGGCATTGATCGTCTCCTCCCTTGTTCCTCCAATGATGTGCAGAAAAAGGGACAAAATCAAGGTTACGGA
>JAQIWX010001210.1:0-11121 GCA_034696785.1 Lepidocyrtus cyaneus
AGAATAATATGCTGTTAAGTGTTAGTGATATGATTAGGATTGCTATTGAACTGCTATGCTAGCTTGGTTGGCAGATTTCTGCCAACTGGCTTTTTTTCACTAGTGTAATATAAGATAAATGAAAATTTAACCTACAATTGGAAATGTCAACTGCCATTTAAATCACCTCATCAATAAACAGCATCATCATTCCAATCAATACAGAACTCCACTCCGCTCATCATCATTCGAGTTCGAATCCAAATTTTATATTTAACTCCATCAATTATAAAAGAAACTCTACTAATGCATAGGGATTTGGATTGGACAGTATTAAAATTTTAATATTGCGTCACTTTACATATTGTACTTGTCAAGTTCCGTATTCACCTGGCTACGTCGCGCGGCGCCGCTGAAACATACCTGGTACAAAACGTATTTCGCCTGCATCTCCGGTAAAATGGCGGCGCCGTAGCGAGGTGAATACGAAACTTGACTAATACAATAATTTCCATCAATCATCTCACAAATAATATTTCTTTTGCTGATATCGCAAAATTATTATTATTCCAGTTCACCTAATGCCGACCTTATTGTCTGGTCTTCTTCAGGCCCTACTTGTTTACGACCCCATTTTATATTTAGGCTTTGCAGTAAACTGTGCAGTGGATGTCGCAACCGAACAGTATTCTATTTCTATTTAGTATACGAGTATACCTAAAAGCCAGACATGGGGACGTTGTAAATGACTGGTCTAAATTCTTAATGATGTTTTGGGCAATTTTTACAGCAATCACTTTCAGTTTGATATTGGGCATTACGTGCACAGGACAGGAATGGGGTGCGGTTGCTCAAGTCTTGGAGGTATCATCAGTGGGAGAGCAAAGAAGATAAAGTACTCATGAGTAAGTTTATGCAGCCGTTGACCGTTCATTTCCAGAATGCTTACACGGTTAGGAGTTTGACGGTTTTTATGTTTATGGGGGAATTAAGGAAAGCAGTTTTTAGAACTTATTTGTCGACCGTGTAAACATAAATTAAAAACTTTTAAAACTACAAAACAAAATTTTACAATTAAATCTATTTATATGAGCTTCAAATGATAACTTTCGAGTCTTTTTATCTTTTCTGTATCAAAGCCCTTTGTTACTTACTGTGACTGTCAATCAAGTTGTTGGCTTTGTTTCCTTTTCCTGCAATTGAACAAGGTAATTACATCTCTGCAGAAATATGTAAATTGGTCCTGCAAAACCACAATATAATCCTAAAATTTTAAAGAATATTTTTTATATCATTTAATATATTACAAACGTATCAGCGGGACAGTTTGCATAATAAAAATAAAGGCGATTGAGCAGCATGTGACAATGTCAAACCATCATATATATCCTATTTCGCATGGCTGCTTGTCTTCCATCCATAATGCTTATCCGACCTTATTTTTTTAATTCATCCCAAATAAAAATTGGACCTGTCAAAAATGAAAAGACAGTGTCAATGCATGTAAACAATACTACTGCCAATCTGGAATATTTTCCTTCTAATTTTCACCCATAAGAAATATATCATTTTTTCAGTTTTGCTTTAGTCCAATTTTACACTGCCTTTGTGCATCATAATCATAAACTATTTTCTGACGAATGAAAGTAGGTAAATGCATCATAATTGTTTTAAAAAAATCTCGTATACACTCTTTCCTTGTTCGAATCAAACATCGCACTCACTCAAACATACATTTAAGAAGAAAAAAATAAAAATTTGGTTTAGAGATTTTGTACATTTTATTTTTAAGTCAGCTATATTGATCTTAGCAATTATCCGTTTAGCCGAGCAATTTTTTATTAGAAAATTTGCCCAGAAAATGTTTCGTAAAAATCAGATTCGCATTCCAAAACTCCCTTCGACTGAGCTCACAATGTATTTAGTTAACAAAACCCGGCAATATTTTAAAAGTAAAGTACGACCTTTGCAAATTAATGGAATATTAGTGAAAAGCGCTATTCAAGACGTCGAATTGGGAGAGCTGGTTGAATGTAATGCTCAGATTAGCCCACAAAACACTGGCCAAGATACTGTTGGGCTAGTGCTGGATGCCAATAACATTGATTCACAACAGCAACAATATTCCGAAGTTATCTCTGAAAGAATGGAGGGAGGAATGGAAAATGAAAGCAATACAGGTCAGCAGCTAACTGATTTAGATTTTCTGTCGTCTCTTGAAAACATTGATCCTGCTTCCGGAAGTTGTCCGTCCGATTCCTTTCAACGCAATGAATCTAGAGAACTGTCATTATCACAAAATAGGAAGGACGAGGAGCACCCACAAGATGTTGATAGCTCAGATGATAACTCGGGAGAAAATATTACAAGCAATTTGGACAAACAACAAGATTCTGAACTCCTATCCTTTCCTGCATATTTAAGAGATCATTTCGGTATTATGTACTACTTAGGCCTGAGTACGGTAAAGGGAGATGGATCACTCGGATCCCGAAAGCAATTGGTATTATATTTTTACTATTATAAAAATGAAAGGATATAGAAAAAAATGTTATAATTTACAATTTAATTTCAATTTAAAAAATAGACAGCGTTTGGAATCATAACTGTAATCGGGTTATGTCATTTCCTTGCAAGACTAAAGCAGTTCGTTGTCAGTGATGCTGAAACCGAAAACTTGGGGCATTACATTACCATCTGGTATCTAGCAAGCGCCCTGATCCTTCAACTTTACATCGTTAATTTGTTCGTTTTTAAGTACAGAGGTATTTCATCCATCCTAAATACGCCTCCATCATTCAAACCAACATTGTTCCGGCAGCAGAATCCAAAAGTAAGTACCTGAACAGCAGGAGACCTGTCTTTGGTTAAACTCAATGTCAATTAGTGGAAAAAGTAACTAACATTTTGTTGCTATTAAATTTGTTTTATACTCATAGTTTGGAAAGGAGCCTGTCGCATCAGCTTGCATAATAGTTCTGCTATCCATTGTAACAGCAATTAGACTTGATTGGTTAATAGAAGGATTTACGTTCGAAGAAATCATTTTGTCACGGTCTTTTCTCGTCAGCAAATATTTATTTAGTTGGACAAAAGACGCCAATCAAACCCAAATGTTAAGGGAGGACTATGAGAGAGACATAACCTTAGCGACTTTCCTGTTGGGGACATTCGGATATGTAATGCAATTCTTTGGTCACCTCAAAGAAAACTTCATTAGGGACATTCTGTTGATGTCTGCGCTTCACGTTTACCGATTAAGCAGAATATTTGAAGCTTCTGTGACGAAACTGTTGGCAGAAAGGCCAAGCAATGAAAATATATCTTTGCTAAAACAAAGACATGGAGACGCATTAAAACTGTCAAGCGCAGTTGACAATGAATTCAAAACTGTTTTTACACTGATACACGTTGAGAGTTGGCTATTCTGTCCGTACTTCCTTCTTGACATTTTTCATGGAAATTTTGAAGACATTTATTTCTTTGCTTATTTAATAGCAATTCCTAAAATACTGTTGGCCTACCACATCTCAGCGGAAGCTATAATAAAGGTAACACTTAAGATATATCTTCTAATCATAAATTAAATTTTACTCATGTTGGCGATTTCAATATTGGCAAGAATTTGATGTTTGGGCTCGAATAATTAGCAACAGCCAACTTCTAATATATTTAGCATTTATTAATTGTTTTATGCAATTTATTTAATGTCAATTAATCCTTTTCAGGTATAATTATATAATATCATTTTTCCTTTGTTTGCATTTTTCAGTCTCAGACAGCCAAGCATTCTATTGAAAAACAATATAACAACTGTGAGCCAACTGATGTAGACAAAGCAAATGCATTGATGTCACTCAAAATCCTTGAAGATCATCCGATAGGAATTGGACGGGGCCAATTACAATTAGACGAATCGTTTACGTCAAGGGTAAGGTTATTGACAATTGCTCATCGTAAAACTTTTTAAATTAAGACAACCCGTGGCGACTTTTTTCCTAAGTCTAGTTTTTCTGTGCATGCGAAATCTAAATACCTGTCATTTAAATTTTTTCAGCCTGAATGTTTAGTTTAAGAACATGAACCTAAACACGAAGGCCACGCTATTGCAAAACATCATAGTTTTAAAGCTACTGTTAAGTTATGGTTTTGAATTGAGGCTTTCAAACAGTCAGCAGTCAGATATTAACAACAATGAAACAAATATGCGACTATTTTTCAATTTACAATATTCGAACTATTACTGTCACTCTAACCTGCGTGCATTTCATTTTATTTGATTTTTGTTTTGTTTGTGATTTGTTTTACGGTAAATAATTAGAGATAACATACCATTCAAGAAATTTTCTTTTTTTGACGCCTTGACACTGTACCTGGCCATTCTATGGCAACGTCCAAAACGACAAAACTGTACAGTGATCAACACAGGCGAAGCTTATTTTGCAGTTCGAAACTCGAAGATGTAGCGAGCACTTCAATTAAAAAGCTACAAAAATATACTTGATTCATGCATGAAGGATGAGCAATGTATTTTGAAGTAGTCATGGAATATGCAGGTACAGTGCAAAGGCGTCAAGAATTCATCCATCATGTTACCTCTAGCTTTACATATTATACCTCTATGGTAAATACTTATATTCGTAACAAAACTATTTACGTCTCTGAGCGCAAAAAAAAATATTTGATTTGATGGTGTGAATTGCAGTTTATCAGTCTGGTGATATCCTGTTTCCTGTTGTTTGCCGGATTAGAGAAAGAGAAGGAAGAGTAATTACGGTAATAATCTCTTTGTAGACATAACGTATGCTCATTCATCCATCTATCAATAAATGGCCGACGCCAATAATTCCTACTTTTAAATCAAGATATAGCTATCACTTGACGGAAATGTATTTAGTATTGTTTCAGTCTTGTCCAATTTATGTACAGAATTAAATTAACAAACAGCAAATCTGAAAAACGTTTTGGGATCAAGAAAGGAAGATGAAAGGATTCGGCATCATTCAACTGATTTCTACTGTGGCCTTCATATTGGTCTGCCTTTCCGGATTTGTAGAAAGTGTAAGAAAATACGTTTTTTGACTTATCCACAGATTGTTGGCAAACTTTTCTAACTTGTCAATATAAGTTGCTAAAACAATCAGTCTTTAATCATCTCAGTATGATATAATCAATTTTTTAACCTAAAAAATATATACATTTCAGGGAGGGGAAGGCATGTCCCGACCAACTAAAAAAGGCGAAAAGAGTGGAAAGTGACGGATACAATGGGGAGTCTTAAATACAATGTCCATTCACGGCACTTATTTTCAAAATATACATTTGAACAACTCATATTGGCATTGTAAAATAAATAGAAACTTTACGACAACACAAGCCATCCTGTCCAAATAAAGATTACCAACAGAGCAGATAAAATTCATTCCATATTCCATATCTTTTTATTGTGTCACACTAATCAAAAATACATAGTTACCTAGTTCGACATCATACAACTTTTTAACAATCAAAGAAAAACTTAATACGCGCTTTCAATGCATTTATCTGTGAACAAAGCCATGCGCGTGTATTTTTCCCGAAAAATCGGTATTTAATTTTATGATATGCAAGAGACCGCTTATTACGGAGCTGTAAGCGTAGTTATAATATGTTAATTAGGTGTTGTCTGTCTCTCTGTCCGTTTTCACGATAACTCATGAACGGATGCGAATTTTTAAATTTTGATTTCAGCGATAGATAGATAAGGATCATATCTCGGACGGGTTTGTAGATGGAGGCCACCCGGAAGTGGGTCAAAGGTCAAGATCAAACTTTTTCATTTTTTTCATAAACCAGTGTCATTGAAAAATCTTAAACTGAGTCCAGTGACACGGTAATATTAATGTCTTAGGTCAACCGAAAGTCAGTCAAAAATCAAGGTAAATTTTCGAAAATTGACAATGAAAGTAGTATATACCTAAAGGTATTGCATATTTATAAATAAACTTTGGCAAATACTTTTATCGTGACGCTTGAATTAAGCTGCGGCAACTTTATGGCGACATTGTCAAAACCAAATTATGGTTTGGTGACGCACGACCTTCATATAAATTGGGGATGCAATCCTTAGTCAATTCATGCTAATTTTTGTTTTATAGAAGCAAACCATGTTTTTGTTTCATGTAGGGAGAGAGAGGACGAGATTGGAAAGTTTTTTTTAATTCAAATTCACCATGAGAAGAATTAGCCTTCTTTTCATTTCGACCTTCTTCGTCGTCCCCCAGGTTTCCATGGCAAAAAAATAGTTTGATTACAAAATTTAGAAAGATAAAAGTGCTGAGAAATAAATCTGATTTTTTTATTTGCAGTGCGATGCTGGGGAAAAATTGTGGCCGGACTTGAGTTGCCACCCTAACGGAGAGGGCAAAAAAGGTAGCTCCCTCCCAGAACACCAAAAACGGTGGGAGCTTTGTCAAAAGCCAAGCTCGTAATGATGCGTGCTCTTCAACAATCTTGTTTGTGTTTTTTGAATGATGAACAGACATTTTAAGATCCACTGCAATTGCCAGGGCCCAAACCTGGGTGGATGAAGGTGTCCCCTACAGTCAGACAACTTTCAAGGACAGTTACAGAACCGATTGCTCCGGCTATGTGTCCATGGCATGGGCTCTTGACAAAAACTACAACACAAATACCCTCCTTGACAAAACAACCTCCATCGGAAAGTCGGATCTGGAAGCCGGAGACATTCTTAACAAACCCGGGAGCCACGTCACCATATTCCAGTCATGGGCTACTGCGGATCAGTCCAAATATTGGGGCTATGAGCTGGTGGGTGGAAAAATCAATACTACGAAACGATGGCAAATCCCATATCCGTATTGGAGGAATGATCCGGACTATCAGGGTGTGTATTGTGGTGTATTCTCTCTCGTATGCTATAGTCAGTCCTGCTTTGCAGACTGAAACACAATACGGATGGCTGGGCAAGGGAACATTTCGGGGCGTTAATCATGAAAATGCTGAAAATCGGCAAAAACGTATCAGGCAGGTCGCTAAATCACCTTACACATGTTTAAATATAAATTCATCAAAAATCAGCTGATTTGTTGGTGTGAAAATGTAACATAAAACCAAATCAAATGAAATTTGGCACAGCGGAATGAAATCACATTAAAATACCATTACACATGAGAATGAAATCTGTTCTGTTTTTTACGCGAAAATGGCTTAAAATGATGGAAAATGTTCGGATTTGATTTGGAACTTTCACTGATGACTTTGCGGGTTCTAAACCGCTAGAAATGAATGGTTCGAGATGCCAACTAATCCTACAGACTAGGTTTTTGCCCTGTAATATCGGATTTCCTTTCCAACGCCTGGTTCGGACCGCTGGATTGAAATGAGCGCACTGGAGTGACACACGCCTGGAACTACTTTTCGAACAACTAAATTAACTTTTTATTTACTATTTTAAATGGAAATTAAACTAACAGAGTTCTGGTATATTCTAGATAAGGGAGCGACCTTTTAAACTTATCTTACGACTACTAAACAGGATTCTCTCCGCTGGGGGAGGAATGGAAAGCTTGGAACAGAAAAACTCGCAGTTCTAGCTGCTACAAAATAGGCATCCAATCGCTCTGAAAGGCTACCGAGTACTAACTCCTCTGCAGAAGGCAGGGAGCTCAGAAAGGAACTTGCTGCAGCCTCAAAAACTCCAGGCTTAACTTCTTTTCCTGGAGAAAAGCTCGCAGCGTAAATACTAACTAAAACATGGCCCGGCGAGGGCTAAAAACAAACAGGATTTGGGCTGCACAGAGCCGAAAAAAGTGAAGTAAAACTAAACCAACACGAGGTGAGCAGCGTCTCATCCTCCTACCTACTCAACTTATGGCTGGGACAGCCTATACGATACAATGTATGGGAGGCTCCTCCTTCGGAGACCCCTCCACGTGACGTGCACATGATAAAAGGCATCACGCCACCAACTACAGCTAAACATAACAGAGACAGAGAGAAAAAATGAAACAAAGTACGAGGCCTGGACATAAAATCCATCACAAAATCTATCCATCTACAAGGGCGTAGGGTAGCGTTTAAAATTTAGCGCTGCACCTGCACCCTCCTGTCATGTGATTTACATAAAGCTGCGCAGAAACAGTAATTTCCAGAAAAATTGAACTTTGACCTAATTCCAGGTTAGCGATCTGGCTCAAAAACGCTGCCATGGATACTTGACTCCCTCCAAACATTAACGTATATACCGATTTAAAAAAAATTAAACCGTTCTTGAGTTATCGTGGTAACGGGAATTGCTTGTTACGATGTGAAGTACTGT
Organism: Lepidocyrtus cyaneus; assembly: GCA_034696785.1. Classification (NCBI taxonomy): domain Eukaryota; kingdom Metazoa; phylum Arthropoda; class Collembola; order Entomobryomorpha; family Entomobryidae; genus Lepidocyrtus; species Lepidocyrtus cyaneus. The sequence goes on from JAQIWX010001210.1 coordinate 8,300, forward strand.
CTCTGACGAGACAGGTAATAAATATGTATAATAACAATTAAAGGAGTGTCATTAAAACTTAAATCGTATCATTACTGATAAATGAATATATTATGCATGACTCTGACTCTGCATTTTTGAATTGTATCTAGACCTTGTGATGCTGATGTATATTCTAGTTTTTGTTTTGTTTAGTTTAGTTACATCAAAATTGCAATAGTATGGGCCTGAAAATGTAGAGGGAAATTGTGTGGGCGACTGTAATGCAATCATTTGCACTCTTTATTGGTACGTACTACGTGCGTATTAGTTTCTTTTAATCCCAATACTAATTAATAACTAGAAACATTTACAGGGTTTTTATAATTACATATTTTACATGACAGTACACAATCAATCCTATCACAATACATGTTAATCTCGCCACATCAAAACACTAATTGTTTGGACCTATACTCAGTGCGCAGTCGTTTTCTTCTTTCTTCTCCGATCAAAACAATACGGAGGAACCTAAGGTCAAAAATGGAAACTCAATGTCCACCCCCACAGCCCCATCCAAGTTTGATTGTGCATACACACTACAAAATAACCAGTTTCATTGTTAATTGGAAAATATAAATCTGGCTGGACAATGAGTGCGTGATGATCGGTCATCGGGGTCGTAAGAAAGACGAATCTGCTATACTGCATAATGTCATGTCATTTGAATTTTGAATTATGAGAATAAGGATGAAATGAAACCGTTCTTGAAAAATTATGATGTGATCCGTGCAAAGGTTGAATGGTGGAATCCTCTTCTTAGCGTTTGACGGACCTGCGTAGATACTTTAGGGGAATCCATGATATGATCAGCGTAAGCTTGACGTATAAAAGTCCCTTCCCCCGTATCCTTCGTATTCCTCCCGTAGCCACCATATCCATATCCTGACGCTCTGAAAAAAAATCAACGGTTAGACCAGAACACAACTTAGTTTGTTGAATAACTTGCGATTTATTAACAACTGGTGAAGTTCTGGCAGCTTTGTTAATTAGCGTTATATCTCAAGAGCATTGCTTGCCAACAGAGCTAATTGTAAGTTCAGATATCAAGAGGAAGTATCCGGATTGTGAATATTTATAGGACCTTACTTCGTATACAACATTGAACTAGCTGAGTTTTCCGAAAAATCTTGATTCCACTGTAGGAAGAACTAAGCAAAAATATCGTGAGTGAGTGAAGACTGAGTCATGCAAATTCAAAGAAACTGCCGTATTATAACTTAATAAAAGCACAGGCATAGGATTTTACCTAATCTTGAAGCATTACCTAATTACTTACGTTGGTCCATAGATTATGTTACGGACAAGACCAGCATGATGGTAAATGACTCCGTTGATACGGATTATCAATCATATACCCACCCAAAAAAAAGTCATTTTTAATGAATTCAAATTTGAGCATTAGTATAATATCCATAAGCTTTCTTTGTAGACGCGGTATGACTACGACTACATGACCTTGTTGGAGGTAAACTGACCATGGAACTCATTGGGTTCATCGAGTCGAGACTCCTGATACTGCGGTCTGGTCAGGAATCCTAACCCATATACTAATAGTATGCATTGATCAACTGTAAGTTAACCAGACGGATAGGTGATGTCATCGTCAGTGGTCATATTATGACGTTAGTTATTTACTAATGCGTATTACATCATTCAAGATTAATTGTTGTCACCGGTGCGATGTTGGCCCTGTTCACTTGGGGTTTGCATTTTTATATTAATTCCAAATTCAACTCCTTCAAGTCAACACATTATCTGTCTTTCAGAGTTAACTAAACTGACATGCCATTCCATCATCTAAATACGTACATATTATGCACCTATGCAGAACATTATAAAAACACCAAAGTTTTAACAGCCTCCAAGAATATTGGCGCAGGCAGAAGAAAATGAATACTGAATATTTAGCAGTAAATAAATACATGAATAGTCATGCAGGTTGACTATTACTATGTTATTGTTATTGCTCACATGACTTCGGCTGACATGCTGGAATCTAATAATATATAATCTTCGTGCTGAAACATTACAAAATGAATGAATTCTGATGGGTGAAATGTTTTGAAGGGAGATTTACTACGATGAATCGATGAGGAGTTTGAGTCAGTTGTGACATTGTCAATACCTAAATGAATGCGATTGTGATGATGGATACCATTGTGATTTGTTTCGTACTATTCGTCGCATCAACAAATTTGGGGCATTGTGAAACTTTCTCCTTTCAAGTTCATTCATACATTACCAACAATGAAAATAAAAGGAGTAGAAACAGTTTCGAATTGGAAAACATACTTATTATTATTTTTTCATTAATAAGTTATTAATATTAGAGACAGAAAGAAATGAAAAGATTTTATTTGCAATCAAATTAAAACCCGATAAGTATATTACTTTTTGTTGGTTACTTACATCACCAACTTACTCACTCATACTTACCTATATTCCTCTTTTGGTGTTTTTTAAACTATAAAAAAATATTGTTCCCGACAAATATAGCACCTTACGAAACCAACGTTTAAACTTACATAGTATGTATGCGTAGCAACTTGAACATAGTTAATTAATTAACATTGTGTTTTAAACCAAACCGTGGAAAAATGTACCTGAAAACTCCGGTCTGCCTTTACTGACTGAGAATGTTCAACTAGCTTATTGAGAAAGGTTTTTAAACTTTAAATAATTAATCACAATCTCACAAGGGAATACTTTCACCTGACCTAATGCAGTTGATATTTTCAAAATATACGTTTAGACCAGTTTTTTGCGCTGATTACGAATATGCAATTTGTTTGCTGTAAGAC
>JAQIWX010001211.1:0-11121 GCA_034696785.1 Lepidocyrtus cyaneus
CATCTACTCCGAATATCCTCCTTAGGAGGACCCACAGTTCGTGGAAAGTCAAGGTAGGGTGGGTGGAGGAAAAAAAAATATTTCGTATGTAACTATTAAGCTGTGTGTGTGTGGATCCACTATTCCCACTCCCAATGTGTGTTGGGTTGGGATAATGTGCTTTACTTTTCTGGAAACTAGACTAACTAGTGGCAGCAGCTCACGAGAATGAGTCTCCGACTTCCAGAGATCTACGGACGGGAGCACATTATGCAATTGGATGCGATTTGCTTGCTTGCGGCGTGATCATTCACTCATTTGTCTACTTTTTTTTTACTATTTACTTATTAACCATTCCTTCGTGGGATTCCCCTTTCGATGTCGTGGCTAATGCGCTTTTCCAGCGTAAAATATTCTCATGTGGTACTGTTCTTGCCTGAATTTCCGTTTCTGAGCAAACTTACTCCTGGAAGATGTACATATATGTAATGTGCATTTCACGAGAGGAGCTCCGAGAATTTTACACCTGTCTTTTCACCAGAACTCCCCAGTTAAGGGATGCGCTGGTAGTAGAACTGAGAAATGTAGGAATTTATTGGTTGGCTCCTGTTTAAAAAATAAACAGGAGTAAACTGCCGACTGATGAGATTATGACTTCTTGTAAAAAAAAACAAAAACAAATGTGTATAGAGCGCTTATGTAGTACTGTACGGCCACTTTTACTTTCATCCATCCAATCCAAAAAGCTTGTTCGCTTTTAGTTGTCACTTGCCAGCCAGACAATTGCTGCTGGGATAAGGTGCATAAACAAAGAAAGCTGTTGGGCTGTGCGTGGCGTGGCCTCCCAGCTAAACTAGCACCTTTATGGTTCGCCACTTTTTGGTAAACAGGAGTCATATACATGCCTTGAAGTAGTCGTCAATTAGTAGGATTTTTTCTTCATTCCGAGTTATATAGTGTTAAAGGTAGATTTTTTTCATTAGCCTTTTCCATTCCGAAGCTACTTTCCTCCAGCTCATAGTTTTGTGCATTTTTGTATCCTCCCTGTTAACAGAAAAAATTCAGTTTATTACGAAGGTTAACAAACAAACATACTCGATCGTCAGCAAGATCAGATCAGATCACCATTTTACTGTAAAAAAAATAAAAGACGTAAGTACAATGGCATGATCGTCTCAATTTTTCCTCGTAATTTTGTTGGCCCTTTATTATAATATATGTACTTACGTAGAACACTTGCTAACATCGTGGTTTTTTTCTTCTTCTTCAACTTCAACAAGTGTGTGCTTAAAAGCAGTTACCATGAAGCCAAGCAAGCCATGCTTTTAGAATTCAGTAAAGTGTGACTGCCGGAACGAGAAGAATGAACGGGTATAGATATTCCACCAAAACTCCGGTCTCAATGGCTCATTTGAATTTGAATCCGCATAAATATCGTTAATGGCTGGAAGTTATCTGACAAACTGTTTTAGGAGCAAAAAAAAAATACGACAAATGTTTGCAGCAGGTTTATGTTTCTCATTTTCTTATATGGATTCCCTTCAGCTCCAAAATAACAATCAAATTTTATGTCCCCTCCTCCCCTACTTCCTTTCCCGGTGAGCCTTTGCATGAGCAAATATCTTTGACTCCACGGGAAAAAGTTGAGACTTTGGTGGTGGAGTCAATCGATTAGAGTATTGCATGGAGAAGAGGAGTCAATAAATGACTTTTAAAAGACCTTCCAAAATACTTTTAGATGCTGCCATGTCATGTCATAATATATTAGTTTCACGCATAACATGACGGAAAAAAGCTGAAAACGTGTAATGACAGATTTTCCCATCCTGACGTTGCTTTCCACACATTCATACATATATGAATTAAAAAACAAACACATTTGGGGTCTCTACTTTTGAAATTGGAAGTTGATTTCATTTCAGGCTGCAATTCCGTCAGCGGAACGGTTTGCGAAAATTACCCCACTATATCTCCATCTATTTTTTTGTACAGCTTTCGGGATTCAGACAAGTCACAGTTGGAAGGAAGTGGAAGGATTACAAAAAAGCATAATGTGCCACGCACCGAACACGCACAACAGCAAGAAGAGTAAGATAATAAGTAGGGTAATGAAGAAAAAAAAAGTGAATGAAGTTGTTTCCTAATACACTTCATGCAATATCTTTTTCTTGAACCAAAAAACTATTTCCCTGTAGCAGCATCTTATCTTCCATAACATAGCAAACAGCAGCAGGAGCACACCAACTTGCATAATACATAATAGATATAAAAATAATGGGCTATACCATATATATAGCTACAGTCATGTCATATTCATAGAAAAATGGGCCAATCCGGATCAGATAAACGATCCGTATATTTACTAACAACTCATCAGAGAGAACTGTTCTCCCGTTCATAAAAAATTAGCGCCGTAATGTATGATATGATCATCAGGACTATATATTTTAACTGCGCATATCGATGACTGATAACCCACGATGAAATATATAGTCCAACAGGTTAGATAGCTTTAGCACCCCCCACCCACCACATACCGGAATAACTTTGTTTTAACGCAATTACAATGTGATTATTATGTTCTTAGAAGAAGAAGAAGAAATTGTTGCAGGATGTAAGATGCTAAAATAAGCTGAAACGCATTCCTTCATAGTTTACTTATTCATCATCATAATCCCACATACATAGTTTCCAAATTCCATTTTGCTTCTTCACGGCTTTATTATGGCAACCTTTTTGTTTAACTTTCAAAAACTTTTCCTTCACATGATGGCCCCCCACACAAAATAAATATTACAGAAAAAACAGATTGAGAGAGTGGAGGGATTGGAAAGCTGTTCAACCTTTTTTTTATCCCTTCCAGGATATCATCAAAATGGTTATCTTTTGATTTTTAAAAATTCCCTGTTACATGATGATGATGAAATGAAATGAAATCCCCCTCTCACTTTCCTCTGTAGTTTAGTCCATATTTTACGTAATCGGAATGTTTGCCTACGTAATAGCATCATTTTCTCTCCCATTTACCGGATACACTTCTCCCGACCCGGAACTTTCTTACCGGATTCTTTTTTTTTACTGTACTATACTGTGAGAGGGAAAAGAAATAGAGTATCCGCAACACAATAAAAGTCACGCTTAGCCTAACCGCACCACCATCATCATCATCATCATCCTATTGTAAATGCAACTCTTAATGATAATCATAAAAAAAGCACTGACGGATAATATATGCGTGCAGCATCAAAATGTGTGTGGGGTAGAAGGAGGCTACCTATATTTTTTTACACGAAATTCCAAGGAGTATAATTATACTTGTCTGTGAAAGTTATCGGGCTGTCTGCTGACTTCAGCTATCATCCACCGTATTACATGCTAAATGAGTTTTCGCAATGGTTCGTTGATTTCATTTGATGGTGGTGGTGGTGGTGGAACGAAACAACCCAGAAGCTTGAAGCCATCATGATGAGGATCTCGGATGTATTAGCGTGTTTTTTTCTCCTCCTGATATTGTTCCAGTTCTCTCACCTATGAAGGCTGGACTACACCTCTCTCTCTCAAGCAGATCATATCATCATCATCATCATGATTCACTTTTAACCTTAACCTGTTTTGTCATCGGAAACACTTTACCTATTTTTATTTACCTGGGAATGATGATGATGATGATGATGATCAAGTTGGTAAATATATTCCGACGTCATACGCACATCCACCTTTAACTACTTCTTCACGTCATCAATTTAACAGTCAGTGTTAATTCCTTGCAGGCTCGGATTCCCTTATGCATTTTATTTTTACTACGTCATATATCATCTTTTTCCCAAGAAATAAAAGAAGAAGCTTTTTCTACAGCAACAATGGAGAATGGATGGAGCGTTACGCTTAGTGCTTTTTAACTTTTTTCGTGTAATGAACTTTTAGGAGAGTGATAAAAAATATCATTTAATTTTAGAATCATCTTGGGGGTGTCCTGCAGGCCCAAAAACAAAAGTCATAAACCAACCCTCGAATGTCAGGAACAGGAGGGGTTATTTTCACTCTGAAATAAATTTAAAAAAAAACAGATTGTAAAACCAATTCATATTTATGCATCTCGCCTTGCATTTTTATATTGCAGCAGCAACGTAAAATTTCGCAATGGCAATGGCTAATTAGAAATATCGAGAGACAGCCAATAACATTTAATTTGCGCAAAGGTATTTAACTCAACCCGCAAAACATGGCTAACGAGGATGATCCATCCACATCCACCGTTGCAAAAAAAATAGCGGATGATGAAGAAGGTTATTTCATCAATGTTGATAAGGTTAATTTTTTTTTCTTTAAAAAAAAAAATCAATTGGCAAGTCGGAGGAGGGAAGCCTAATTGAACATTCTCTCATGTGTTTGGATAAAAATAAATTAAAACCCAAAACGAGATACAAATATCACGAAGAAAGATTATGCATGCATTCCTCTGATGTCACACTTTTGTAATGAAGTACAACGGGAAAGGGGTTGACTGCTAGTTTAATGAACTTTCCTCTAATCTATTCGGCAACGCCAACGGTCAAGGAGTTTTTGTTTTGTATAACCGGACATGTTTGATATCCACCACCATCCTCATCCTCCGCCACACGAATAGTAAGTAAGTAGAAGGCATACCAAAACAGACATGTCATTGTTTAAAACTCTTCCCCGCCTTCATAATTACATCAAGAAGGGTATCCGTATCACAACTGCTCAGAAGAAAAAAAAAACTGTTTTCGCAGAGAATTAAACAAACCTACTCCTACTCTTACTCAAGTTCATGTTTCCTCTTAAATTCATCGCAAAAATTTTTTGGTTAGGACAGATGGAAAATTAAAAATAGTGTGTTGGAATGGAATGGAAATCCACACATGAGCCAGCTCCCACAAAACATTTTTTAAGAAAAAATCCAGACAAAGCTCTCGTCCATGCATATTCGGAAGTTGTTGGGAAAATTGAATTCTTTCTCAAAGATCCATGCAACACCCGCTCATCTTCATCACATCACATCACACCCAGTCATATCGACAAAGTGTTGAAATGCAGATGAACTGTTTTAAAAATATTTTTCGTTATTGTCTTCCCTTCCCCGACTAATTTTTTCATAACCATGTCATTATGCCAGTATGGAAATTGGAAATGTCCAACAGCCCATTTCATTTTTTTTAAAGTACATGTTACGCAATTTATAGATGTTAAGACAGATGAAGCAATATTTTTTTTTATGAATCACATCACTCAAGTCATAATACAGTTTTCATGCGTTTACCATGCAAAAAACAAAGGAATCGAAATATTTGGACATTTAGTCGGCTGCAGACAGACGCCTCACAATCAGCACCGATCGTGTGGGCTTTCATGTATGTAATATAAACATGACAAATACATTCCTACGGTGTTAAATCATCCGGAAAATGGAAATTGTTTACACTGCAGTTCATTTTCATTTCAAACTTTCATTCTCCTTTAAAAGAGCTTATTGTGAGTTGAGTTTTTTTTACGAGATACGCTTCATAAATTGGCCACGCAGTCTTGTACAAAGTTTAGTACATTTCTATAATTATTATTATTCTCTTTGGACACATACTTAATTACTCCTTCCTTTTACCTTGATGGTGCATTCCCCCTTAAATCAATTGTATGTAATTACTACACCACATCAGTTTATTATAAAAGTTTAATCTTTGCTATTAACTTCATATATGTATGACATATTTTTATTAAGGTTTTCCCTTTGCCCAAAAGTGACGGAATATTATGTCCATATTTGTGTACAATATTTTTGCAGTCCAATCCAATCCAGAAAACCTGTTACGCGCTATTCTGGCTCAATCTCAATCTCATGTTCAGTTTTTGCGTTATCTCATCTGTCTGCTACCTCGTCCCAACTATAATGTCAATGTCACGCTTTTTTAGCTTAAACTATGCGGCCAAAAAGCCAGACTGTGACTTGCCATCCCAACTGCCTAAATATATTTTGCAGTCATGTCATCATCATCCGTCAATTCATTAAGCTAACTAGCTGGCTACCAACGGATTCCTATTTTCATCCAAATTTGGGATCATACTTCGAAAACAATAAATTACCCTAATGTAATTGCATATTATGTCTGTGATTTGCGTCATACTCATGGAAGCGGCAGGACTTGATTTTCATCATGACAGTTTTAATGAAATTATTATCCCATTTTTTCTCTCTTTCTATTATTCTTCCCTGCTAGAGATCTAATTTGTTACCGAGAATAAATTTAATAAGTACATAATCGGGAAGATTTGAAATTCAAATCGTACATATATAGCCCACCATCAACGCACCTTCTCATATGTCGGCCGGCTCAAACCAAATTCTAGCTATGCTTTGATTTAGTTTGAAGGGATGATGTCATTTTCAGCTGCCCATATCATATCACATCACATCACACATCCTTTCTGCAAACACACTTCCTTTTTCCTTTCTCGACTTTTTATCCCGTCACCGGCCTCTTTTTTCCACTTTGCAGTAGCAGCAGCAGCATTTCTCTTCAAGAATCTCTCTTGCGTGGGAAAGGCCCACACACTTTTCTTTCACTTGAGTTGGGAAAGGAGGCTAACTGACTGGATGACTATGACTACGCGTGTGTGGGTTGGGAACAACCTGCAATAATGTAACTCTTCCTCATTAAACTACATTAAACTGCATAATATTATACTTTACTATCAAATTGTGATTGTTATGTTGATGGTAGTAGTACTACTAACATAATAGCAATCTGTCCTGTTTCCAGATGCGTAGGTAGCCATAGCCATGCCTAATCTCTCAAATTTTCTTTTTGTATACTCTGTGTTGTATAAAAGCCTTTAAAAAATTACTGCATTCTATAACATTTTTTTCCTAAGATAAAACATCATTATCCCGGTGTGGAACCTAAAACCTAGGTATACTTTTATACATTTGACAATTGATTGGGAGAAAGTTATATTCATTTTTTGCTACTAGGATCCAAGAATTCAAATCTTTCCATTTTACTTTCAAACTAAAAAATATAAGATAGTAGGTAAATTGACATGGGAATAAAGTGCGATATAACTGGTGAACATTGGAAAAAATGGAGAGAATAAGAAAGTCATAATACCAGTCTGCCATTTTCATATTAAGACGTTGTTCGTATGAATAATGAAGACAATCAAGATCAATAGATCAACTCATCTTTAGTTCGGGTACAGTTTTTTTTTAAAACAAGCGTATCAATGTAAAGTATGCATGTAATTCGTTGTTCAGATTCAGATTAGTAGCTGCTCATGATACAGGCTCTTCTAGATGAATATTTTTTTTACTTGCTGCTGCTGATATTAAGCTTTCAAAGTAATATATATAAATAGATTGAATTGAAAGAGGAAATGGAATGGAAATGATCGAACTTGTTTTGCTTGTTTTGTTTTGCGAGTTGAAATTGAAATGTGGAGAAAAAATGCTGGACTATTTGATACCTCCCCGACCGACCGATAGGCACGGATTTTTCTTTTGACTTTCAGGATAACCAATCTGTCACAAAAAAAATGACATTCCTTATTTGCGTTTGACTTACCTATTCTTATTGCTTTAATGTACCATCGTGCTTGCCTATTTTGTAAATGTTGATGTTGTCCAATCGATTTTTAACTGGGAAAATGGAGTCTAATCAGAAGAGCAAGGAAAAAAAAACTGGTCACCTCTAAGCCAGTTTTCAATTATCATCAAATCACCTGTAGACATCTCATTAAAATACTTATTAATTTATCATTTTGCCCATTAGGAGCCAGAGCTCCTTTAGTCTCCCCCTTTTCCTGACGTGTAACATTCTTGTTCAGAAAAAAGATTCCCGAATCGAGATAACTAAACTAAAGGCCATTTGTTGTTTTGAAATATTCTCCGAAACTCGTAAAACTAGTCGTTTTACAAGTCAAAAGTGACAACTAATACCTCAAGAGTCCAACAGTAAGAGGATTAGTGTTTTTGTTTGCAAACGGGGGGGGGCAAGCAACGGAGCTTAAAAATACTTTGGTGATCAATGCTCATAATCTTATCGGGGTTCGCGAAAAAGAAAAAAAAATGAAATCTTTTTTTTCCAGACTCCGCTCTGCTCGTAATAAACTCTTTGAAATTTGTAACTAATACCGGGCTTGTCTCTCTTCCCAGTCGTCGGTCGGTGCTGAGCCGGGCCTAGTGTTGTTTAGTCTTGTATTTACATATTACATACGCTTTGATTTGAAATCCCTCCACATGGCCAGTCACTACAAAAAAGCAAGCCGAGAAAAAGCAGAATGAGGCTTTTTGCCTCTCACTCACTCTCTCTCTCTTCCGTACAAGCATTATATTTTAATGACTAGGAGGACATGCCATTATACAACATTATATTCGCTATTATTATTATAAGATTATCGGTTATTATTACATAGTAGCTTCCTCGTCCCTGTTCTGTTTACCCAAGCCGTCTGCTGCCATTATTATAGATCCTTTGATAAAAGCTTTCACCTTTTCCCGACTCGGGACCAGGATTTAAAGCAAAAGGAAAAAAAGCAATCCCTTTGTTATTTGCATACATAGATTTTTTTTCCAATCGTCCAAATAGAAAGTCTATAACAGCTCTATCATCCCAATCATTTCCCCCTCTCGTTTGTGTGTAATCTGAGCCAACTTGTAGGGGAAAAAGTTTTACCTGTATTATTTACATACATGATAAGTACTAACTACATATAATAAGCCTTACATTATTAATACTACAGATTAAAAGCGACATCGAGAAAGGCCAAAAGCGACACTTTTTCTGCAAGCTTTTTTACATCCACTCGAGTCAACTCTTAAGATGTCCATGTCCGTCCATCACTATTCCTTGCCGATGATTTTTTTTTACTTCTGCAGATTGAAACATCAACATAGCCGACTTTTGGAGATGATGAGTGAATACTCGGAAGCCAACATTCTTTTAAATTCCTTGAAGAAATGTTGTAGGTTCGGACGTCAGTTTATCATTAGTTAGGCAGCTTGCTAACGAAATCAAGTACATAATGCTGTGCTACCTGTTTGCATTATTATCTGGATCATTAGAGGAGGCCGAAGGATTTGTGATCGGATGTGTTTTCCACAAAAATCGTTGAAACCCAATCAGGCCTATTTGACACTGGAGGAGGAGAAACAATTTGAAATTGATAAGCAGAATTGATATGTAGAAGGACGATATGACCTGATACAACATTATCGCTGGCAATAATGGACATACATAACCATGCAAATTCATACTTTGGAAGCCACTATATCCCTTAATTCTTCCATGGAGCAATCTTGCAAAGTGTCAAAGTTCACTAGGACATCCCAATTCTATAAATGAAATACATGACATTACAGATTATTTTCCCAAAGAATTTTTGACGATCAGCAATTGACCGGGCATTAAACATGACAGTTGGCGCGTCGTAATTGGCATTGCAGGCATTACACGTTTGACTTCACCCTTTTTCTGCTCTTGTATATCAAACAGAGAGCCAGACACGATCCCGGCATTTACATGCGTAACATAATTTGTTTCTGTTTTTAGGACGGTAGTCCTCCAACCGAAATTCATAAATCCCTTGGAGGAGGACAGAAGAAATAAACGTCAGTTGGGCTCCCAGGTTGTAGAACTATAGTGGCTACTGGAATGGCGTACCAAAGGCATGCCGCCGCCTTCTATCCCCTTCCAGCCTACTTATTAGCATGACAATTAAACCACTTAAATTACAAAATATATATATATTTTTTTTTTTGATTCCAGCATTCAGTCATCTCGGAAACTGCTGCTACCAAACTACATTACCAAAGAAGAAAAAAAGCCACCGCTACTACTTATAGAGCCGCAAAGGGAGACGAGGCCATTCTAAAATACAGCGAAATTCATGCAAAGTGCAGATGTCACGACGGGGGACTCCCTGTCAACAATACACTGGTTCCTCCTGTCAGTTGCTGTATAAACAACAAGCTTTTTTTGTAAATCGGAGAGGGAGAGTCTTATTCTCTCCTCAATTTCCATGAATGTCTCATTTCACTTCTCTTCATCATCAGACTTGTCCCAATAAAGAAATGTTTAGCTTGTTTCACTTGTAGCCAGTTAGTATATTATTATGTAAAAAAAAAGTTTACCGAAAATTATGTTATTTTTAACGATATTGTTCTCAATGAAGAAACGAAATTGGATGGGGATGTCTTCATCAAATTACTCTCGTTCGTAAGTAAGGACACCACCACTGGCTCATCATCAGCATCATCATCAAAGACAGAACCTGACGTAGCCACATGCAGTGCAAAACCTTGTTGGCAAATGTCACACTACCCAAGACCGGTAAATAAATAACAAGCATTTTTGTCCACTTTTCTTCTGTTCTACCCTAAGCCCGAAAAGTAGCTTGAAAAGATACCAGTTTGACAATTGCCGGCAATGTTTTTAATCTACCTGTAGATTGCGATTGCGGTAAGAATGTTTAAATTTTTTCTCCGTACCCATACATCCATGTCTGACCAGGTAGAGGTTTTCAAGGATTTTTTTTCAGGGATGAAATAGCTTCCTGGAGTAAATAGCTTTTAAAAAAATAGGTATATGCATTTTCTATTCATTTTTTAAAATTGTTTAAACTATTTTAACGTACGACTTTCAGCTTTTAAATGGCTTCCTATTTCAATTTCAATACTTCGCTTCGTTCTACATAAAATAAGTAACGCATTTGGTAAGTTGTAATTGCGCAATGTTATTTTTAACAATATTTTTTTCTCATATTTCATTTCAGTTAATCATCATCACAAATCAAAGGACAGAAGAAGCACAGCATTAGCAAACTGGGTAGGTAAATGTTCTTATTTTTCATTTCAAATGTGTTTCATTTGAAAGTAACTATGCATTAGATTACAAAAAAAAAATTAATGTCGCTGTGCTCTGTACATATTGCTCTTGCTCAACATATTTTTAAATTATGTATTTATGAATATGGATTGATTAAACATTAAAACAAGTCATTAAGGCTGAAGCTCCATCATCATGAGTCATATTATGACAAGCTGAATCGTACTCGGCTGGGTGCTTCGGACACGGTGTGCGTGGTATCATGGTTGTCTGCGCCAAGTGGCACTAGGGAGGTGTCCGTCTG